>QLPA01001117.1:0-11779 GCA_003313945.1 Lactifluus pinguis
GATGAGGACCATATCGGATCAACGTCATAGTCTTGCACAGCTGGAGTTGACATGTTTTGGCTGTGCTTTGTCCGGATATAAACTGTGGCGGAGTGTCGTACGAGTCGAGTCAAGGTCGCTGTCAGCCAACTGTTGTTGGTTTTTAAACCCGGCCCACTATCAACCCTTTACCAGCTTTACCCGCCCGCACACGCACACCCAATCCTCCCGATAAACATTAACAACGACAACAATAGCAGCTACAGCGAACCATGGCACTTTCCAGATACCCTACCGAGCAATTCCTGTCATCCCATTTCCTTATCTGTGGTGGCTCCATTCTGTTCGCATCGACTCAAGCCCCGCTACAAGTTTGCCTCCTGCACCATAACGTGCGTGACGAATGGCTACTCCCCAAAGGTCGCAAAGACCGCGGCGAGGGTGTGCCAACGACGGCGGCACGAGAGACGTTCGAGGAGACGGGGTATCCGTGCCGGTTACTCCCGCTAGACCTAGTCACGCGGGCGCCCGCCGCCGGTTCGCAGACGAAGGACACGGTGACGCCCGTTCAGGGGAGCGAAGAGCCGTTCATGCTCACCCTACGTCGTACCGAGGACGGCGGCGTCAAGTTCATCTGGTGGTTCGTCACCGTGCGTACGGGCGAGGATAAACTCGAGGGTACACAGACCGCCGTGGAGAGTTTTGATAGTAGGTTCTTCCCAGTGGAGGAAGCCCTCCGAATCGCTACGTTCCAGACAGACAGAGATGTGATCGCGCGGGCGGTCGAACTCGTTCGGGAGACGTATCCTGAGACGAGAGCGGAGCAAGTCTCTCAGTCCGCCGAGTCATAGCCCCCAGCGAATTTTTAGGTCACCCCCCCCCCCTTAGCTCATGAGCCGAGCGTACTTATTTGTATCACCTCCATTCTCCGTGCTTTCTAATGGTCAAGAAAAAACTTTTTGGTCTTTATTTTGGGTACGCACACCGGATACAAGTACGGTAGCAGTAGGGTTGTATAGTCATGTCCGAGTCGTGCCGTCGCTCTTGTGACCTTCGGGGCTTCGGTCCGACTTTATCACTGCCACGCCGGCTTAAAGAACTCTCGGAAAGAGGACATGACCGTGTTTAATTATGGATGAGCGCACCACGAATAGCCTCAACCATGGGCTAGAACTACACAGACTGGGGCCGGATCTCCACCTGTTCACATTTAGTTTCTCGGTGGCAAAATAACTAACGCGTCCATTTCCGTCGCCCGCCGCCAACCTAGCAAAGTCACTACTGTAGTCTGGGTTCCTTTCACCTAACCCAACATCCCGCATAGCAATCACCGCTTTCTCAGGGTCCAGCCCCCTTTTGCGTCTATCTCAAACACCATTTTCCAGAATGTATACCGCGACAGTGCAAAATGACGCTCTAGGGCCGCAGAAAGGAGGAGAGCTAACGACGTGAAGGTAATGACGTAATGTATTTGGGGGAGTCAAAGTGGAAATTTGCTTGATGTGGAAGTCCCCACCTTACCAGTTGGCATCGACGTCATGAACGGCGTCAGCTAACTCCTTCAAGGCTATCAATCTGGTCGCGAGACCGAAATCTGAAACGCGCAAAAAAAGGGCCTAGCAGGATGGGGTAGTAACGCAATGCAGGAATTGCTGTGTTATCGGCAACCTCTGTCGTTACCCATGGTAAACCACCATCCCTTGCAGCCTCCGAGTCCAACAGCATTCTCGAATTATAGCCGGGCTCTGTGGCGTAAGCCCTCCATCGTGGTCAATATGAATTTGTCTTCAGCACCGCCAACACGTAGAGAAGCGGCTGACCCACTCGCAATCTCTGCCTTGCCCTCTCATCTACACTATAGACTAAACACATTCTAGATTTACCAAAAGTGCATCTTGTACCAATTTAAACTCTGCGCAGCGCGATGTATCACCTCATCAGATGTAAAACTAGAGAACAACGCAGGAAGGGGTCGGGTATCCCCTTGCTAAAAGTCGCAGCACACAGCCTTGTATAATCCTTAAACACGTAACTGGCCGATGGGTAGAAAGAGAGGCTTTGCGTGAGTACGCGCGCACGAATGGATACTACTAGGCTCCCACAAAGATTCGATTGGAGGGCGTACGTTTCGTATGCGAGATGGGCGTTTAAACAGCGATGAGTCAGCTAAAACAAAATGTCATAAGCCATGCATGATGCAACCATCAATCATGATCGTTATTCTGCTCCCAACACACAATCACCGGACGCATCAACTCGCGCAGGGGGGACCATCTCCAATCTCTGTGCCCGGACTGGACCGCACCGGACCGCGGCAACACTAAATTCTGCTAGCCGATGCTCGGCTAATGTGAGCCAAGTTAGCGCTGGCTAGCGTCGGCTAGAAAAAACAGTTTTCCTGTTGATATTGACGGTCATGTCACCACTGGCAGCTGACTGAACCTTCATTCGTGTGCTCTCGTGCGCATATACCGTATCAGTCGATGAATTGGGCACACCGTCCCTCCGTTACAGTGTCGTTCCGTGATGCCAAGCCTTCGGCTATACGGGCGCTTATAGTCCATGCTTCGCGGCCGTTCATACGCATCACGAAGCATTTTGTTTTGTCCCGCATGGCTTGGTGCATGGTGACCATTCACTTGAACTCGGGCACTCAAGCTGACAGAATTTCAGAAAAGAAAAATACCCCTCTTCTTGGCAAATATCCCAGAGAAGTTAAGTTCTCCCGCTTCTTCGTCTTGGCACGTCCTTCTCCCACTTGAGCGCTGAGCCAGCCTCCATGTGGGCATACCCGTAAACGGGAGCGACGGGCCGAGTGGCTATTTCCGTTATGCATTGCCATACGTCATGTGGAGTGGCGCGACCTCCAGCATCACCCCCACGTTAACGACGTCCATGCTGCTGCGTACCAACCCGGTGACCTTCGACACCATTTTCCCCTACCCATCCTCCCCCCGTCGGTTTCGTGGCCCATTCTTTGGCCTTATTGCCCTTGGAGCAATCATTGTCCTCTTCTACCTCAGTGACTTTCACGTTTCTATCCCAAATCACTGGCTCGTACTATTTCAGGACCTCCTTAAGCCCGATGGCGGCTGGTTCCCACCGCGCTTCTTTGAATGGCACGAACTAGAGAAACAGCTGCCTCAACTCGATCTAGACTTGCCCTACCCTCAAGGCCGGGAGGGCCGGTACATACGATTTTCAAATCATGTATGGGGTGCGTTTCGCCACTTGGGCGTCAAACCTTGTCACGAGATTCAGCTGAAACCCTTCAAAAAAAGGCCTAGGATGGGGAAACATCATGCAAGAGTTACTGTTGAATGCACACCTCGCATATCTTACAAAACGAATGTACGCATTCTTATGTTGCGTGCGCCTATTGACTTTTTCATGCACTCACCATTTTTTTTGGGCTTCTGAACAGTTACGTATTTGAGGATTATACGTGGGACAAGAAAGCCGGGGACTTTTCTCGCTTCAGCGCCAAGTGGATCCCTGCGCGCGTGCCCTTGACTGCGCTACTCTCTGGTACGCCCTATGCCCGACGTGTCGGACCTCCCTCATCTTTGTTTCCTGAATAGGTCCGGTCGCCGGAGATCCCTTTCCTTCATCCGCAGATGCCTCACCTGCGGTCATCCCTGAGTTTTTCAATACAGTATGCTCAAACCGCACAATCATCAATAGCACAGAGGTCAACGCCGCGCTATCGGGCGCATCTGCTGCAAGCATAGTAGAGGCGTGGATTGACAAACTCGAGCAGACGAATGATCGTTGCGTTGAGATCAAGGAGTATTCAGGGCAGATTTTCGATTTCTAGTATGTTCACCCCCTGTCACTTCTTTGCCATACCATTGGGTCTTGACTGAGCCGCATAGCTTGTTCGGTGACTCGAAAAGATTGCTCGACATTTGGCCCTCGCTCTCCACATCACCTATCCTGACACACTTTTCCTGGTCACCACTGATTACTTCCGCACTCGCGACGAACTCACATATCATTCATCCCGCACTTACGAACAGTACCCCATCTGATTTTATACCATCCTCTTCCCCTGCCACCCTCTCAGGCTTGCTTTCGCTACACATTCGGCGTGGGGACTACCTTGGGCACTGCAAAGGCCTTGCCAACTGGTCCTCACACTTTTCGGGCTTCAATGAGTTCCCTGAACTACCAGACCGGTTTTTCCCTCCAGATGTCTCTAGCTGGGGAAACGCATCATCTGAAGAACACGCGCGTTACCGTGCCCACTGCTTCCCCGAGATAGAGCAAATCGTTGCACGCGTGCGCGAGGTGCGGACATCGCTCCTGCCAACAACAACGCTTTCGCGCGTGTACGTGTTGACGAATGGCCGGCCATGGTGGCTTCAACAGTTGAAAGATGCGCTACTAGAAGACGCGCAGAAAGAGGGCCTCGATGAATGGGAACACATTACGACGACGCGGGACTTGGATTTAACAAGCCAGCAGCGGCATAATTCGCAGGCGATAGACATGGCCATTGCTCAGCGGTCCGAGGTCTTCCTCGGTAATGGGGTGCGTAGTTGTTCTTTTCCGGTCATCAGGGTTGATAATCCGTTGATCGTCACACGTTCAGTTCTCGAGCTTGACATCTAATGTGGTTGTGCTGCGCGCTGCCCAGGGTATTGACTGGAACAAGACACGTTTCTGGTGAAACGGTTATCCCTCAAGAGGATAAACTGTCATCCACTTGGCGCACATCGCGCGCCAAAAAAAATATAAATATTAAGCGCAGGACGAACATTAATTTAGAAGGGATGGAGATCCCGTTGATCTATGACATCACGATTCATAGGACGTGCTTTGGACATTGATACCTACCTGTGACACGTTGACTACCGATACATTTATGTTTTTATTTTCTTCTCGGACAGATACAGACATGCGCATAAACATGCAGATGCATCCGCGGAAGGTTATCACTTCGGAGGATGCCGAAATGTACAATTGACTCAGGCTCACGTCAAGTTTTGTTCTCACGCCCAGACACAAAGGATCGTCATGGATAAAGATCTTGGCGGGTCGCACCGTATGTCAACCGTGAGTAATACTGTAATTGAATCGACAGTCTAGTCCACGTTTGAACATCGAATGGCTGCCACATGGCCACTTTGTTCGAACGCCACTGACACAAAACTTGAGCGCGACTCGGAATCAGTGGTATGACGAGATGTAATCAAAATCAAAATCAATGTAGACCGTGCCCGGGGTGAAGCAGTAATGTAGCAGCAGCAGCTTCTGACCCCACTTTCTTTACACTTGAAAGAAGGTCTGCGGGGCTCGTTCGTGAGCGAAACGGCTTCGGGCGCCGCCGTGCTGAAGGTGCGTTTCCCACCGAGGCGAGATAGCTCAGCTCGCGCTCGCTCCAACGCTCTTCTACTCGAGTGGCCAATTTAACCACGAGAACGTCGGTTTGCTCTTTCTCTTTTCCCATTCGTCGACTTTTGACTCCTCGCCGTTCACACCAAATGAAAAAAGAAGTGACTTGGAGGCGCGGTCCATTGAATACATGCCATTTTAACGCGTGGTATGGCCTATATACCACAGGCACAGACTTCAGAATTGACGATGATGCTATCGTTGACATTCTCTCTTCAGAAGCTCAGAGCGCTGTCCGAGTCGATGACCCAATGCGCTCATTCCCCCTACGCGTAGTCTGTTTTTTTTCCTCTCGTCGTACACTCAATGATGTTGATCTCAGGCTCCGAGACCCCACTAGTAGTGGGTCCAAACCGCAGAGAATCGTATACAGATACTTGTCTGAAATGGTTTTGTTATTCATCACGACCGATGTCGGATGTTCAGTGTGTCACACGGTGGTGGACATACACGAGTGAATTTAACAAGGCTTCAGAACGACTAACGATAAAAAGGGTGCTGCTATATTGTCCAATGAATGGCTGTGTTTCAGGTCATCCATGAGGCCTGCATGGGGCACCATGAGGTCATAATACCGAAACACTACTAGCTTTGTTTCAACGGTGATTGCATCATTCAAACATTCCCGCGGAGATCATATAAACATACAGTTTCGGTGTTCAATGTACGTTCCATCAATTCCGAGCGTGAGAACGACATCGAAATCAGTTCCAAGCCAAAATCGGCATGGTCGCTTGCTAGCGAATATCAAATACCGTATCTTGTTTATCGATGCTACGGATAATCAGCGGCTCACAGAGTTCATGGTTTAATTGGGACGGTCCCAGTTCCCGGCCAGTGGTATTGACTCAGAATCCTGGTATGAGCGTACTGATGGGATGTCATATCCCAGTGTGAATGAGCCACTTGCACAGACCTTTCTCGAATTAGTGGCATCCATTTTAGCTCTCTGCCAGTGGGACGTATCGCATGATGTAGCACTGGCACGGCAAGTTAAGACGTCCAAAGCGGGTTCACCGCGGCCAGAAGTTCAGAACTGATAGAACATCATGACCACCGTGTCAAGACTGCGCTGTTTGGGGGGTGTAGAGGCATTGGTCATCGTAAGGTGTTCCCCACGAAGTGGACGTGCGACCGATGAATTACTACAGCAGTTAGTTTACTAGTACACACAAGCACTAGTTCAATCAACCATGTGGCCCGACACAGTATTCTCACATCAGGAACCCTGCATCAAACTTTTTTCCACTCATATGAGCTCATACAAGCTCGTACGAGCTCATATGAGCCCTCTCAACTCAATAAAGTTGCAAAAGTCCATTAAGTCAAAAAGGAACCTACGTTTGGTTAAAAGTGGGTATCAACAACTTTTTGAAAAAGTAAAAAAGTGCACACAAGGTACACAAAGTGAAGAAAGTACCATAAGTGCTCAGAGTTAAAAAGTTGATTGTGACAGATGAAATCAACAACAAGATGAAGTAAACTAGGGGGAATAGGCATAGATAAATCACTAAGACTCTACAGACAACAGACATCCACTTGTGCACGGCACATTGAGCGTGCGACCGCGTGCAGCTTGGACGCTCATTCACTCTTCCCAGCGCCCGTAGTTTCTCTCACTCATAACACACAAGGATGTATGGCAAGATGCGCAAGTGCGAGCAGCCCATTAGGGTTGCGTCAAAATGTGCCGATCAGCGTGGATACCTTCCGCCCCGAAGTCGCACGAGCCGCGGTCATGGCAGGCGCCAACTGCATCAACGACGTGCACGCCTTCACGGGTCCAGATTACAACGGTGACTCGGATGTGGGAAAACACCTGGTCAGGATGAAGGACGTCGCCCGTACCTTGGCCGTCCCTGTCGTTCTGATGCACTCCCGTGGAGATGCGGGCAGCAACAAGGATTATTCCCGTTATCGTTCCGTCCTGGATGGTGTCTCTCAGGAGCTGGGCCAAAAAAGTAGAGGCGATCGTGCGTGGTCCGGGTGGCGTCCGACGCTGGCTCGTCATGGAGTCTAGAGCGCGAATGGCCTTGATGACAGGGACGACCCTGTTGATCTCCTCCTCGGGCGACACGTACTCCGCGCTCGGGCACGTTGAGTACCCGCCACATCGACGATGTCTGCAGCGGCGGCCACGGAAGACTTTACATAGTTGAGGGCAGCTGAAAGCTCGACATTGTCCGAACTGTCCGAAAACGAGTCGGGCGTCACGTTGAGGGTAGCCATGAGACGCGTGCGGCGCGACGTGGATAATATCTGTCCAGCGGGCACGGCAGATTTTGCAGGGGGAAACTTCCAGTAGGTGAGTGTCTGTGGGACTTGGGGAATATTCGCGACTGGTGGTGGTGGTGATACCTTTAGGGCGGTAGAGTCCGAATACGTAGGAAAGGGCATGACTTTGATCATGGCGGGAGAACCGACGGAAGTTGACGTCCTTAAGACGTCTCAGAGCATTTCGTGAATCGGGATGAACAAAGTCCGGCACCATGCTGTATGTATCATGAGCAATTAGAGGACGTAGGATAAAACGGGAGAGTACAGGATACTGACTCTTGTAAAGGCTGCAGGACGAACTCTCATTCTGCCATCCGAGGATGAGGGATGACAAGATGTCCCTCGAGACCTTCCAAGGTCCCTCTGAGGGACTCAGGTGCCGAGGTACACTGGGTTGCTGCCCGGATGGCCACTGCATGTGAACGACGCAAGTTGAGACTGTAGCGAGCCATTGAGATGGTATTTGAAATAGGATGGATGGATGAATTGTAGTATGATGGGCCAAAAGAGTTCTGGGGGAAAGTAAATGAGGCAGCGAGTGCTCGGGATGTGGCACAATCAAACACTGAACAAAAAAATAAGAGAGGTTGGATGTTCAGATTTGCGGCTTACCTAGTTTGTCCCAACTTCATGCCAAGCTCGGAGAGGGTTGTGGTGGCACGATTCTGAGTCAGACCTTGTATTGGCTTCGAAACAGCGCATAAATCCATGGGTGAAGGGAACAGAATAACTGGGAAAGGAAGAAGGGGTGTGTTCAGTCACCTGAAAGGCAGCCAATAAAGCGGCTTACTTTGGATGCCACTGCTTGCTTTGGAAATATGGAAATACAGACGTAGAGCCAGCCAAGGTGGCAAAAGCAATCTCAGCCATATGCACAGGCCTGCCGAGCCATGTGTGATGGAAGAACCGCATTAGGTGGTCCACAACAATGGGAATGCAAGATGCAATGAATGATGAGGAGGAAGGGAAATGATGGGCCATAGGTGAAATAAGGCCTGAAAGACCATTCTATGAGAAACAGCGTCTGCGATGGTGTTCCCAACAGCAGGCAAGCGTCGGGCAGAAAACCACCATCAGTAGAATTTTACGAGTCATTCTCCGCTTCGAAGGTGAACTTAGGTGCACGTGACACTATTTGCGTCTGTTTGGTCCTATTTGCTTGTTGTGTGTTGGTTGATTTCTTGTCTTCTCTCGCACCTGGCATCTCGCTGTGCTGACTTTGTGCACACGCCTCAGTCACCACTCAATGCAAGGTGTCATTACCTTATGGTGTGTGTTGAGAACGTGATGTATGACGATGTGTGTTTCATCAAAAATTTATGACTTGTGCACACTTTTTTGCTGAATCACTTTTTTACTTGTGGTCATTTCAATAATACAACCAAAATTTGACTTTCCCACTTTTCAACTTTTTTACTTGGGACAGCTTGCAAAATTAAAAAAGTTAGAAAGTTTATGTACAATTTCCTGATGTTCTCATCACTTCGAAGTGGCGCGATTTCGCATCGCTGATCTTGTTGGATCTGCTCGTTTTTCACGACGTGAGCATTAGAGGGATGCAGGGGTGCTCTGGAGATGCTTTCTGTCTGAGGGAGGTTAGTTCGCACGGCAGCAACGTTTCGTTCGGAGGGGTGTTGGGATGCCTGACTGGTCCCGGTGAAGCAAGGCGTTAATGGGTATACATTTTACCGACCGCTGCGTTATCACGACTTGGTTCTGAGACCTTTATCCTGATTTGTTGCCTCCACGCACATAAGGAAGTGACCACCCCTATCTCTGTTTCGACCGCGTTATTATAATACCGCCCGGTCCATTCTACAATTTAATGCGGCATCATTTGTATGCCGTACGTCTCAGTTAACTGCCGTGTCGATTTTCGCGCGATGGAAAGAGGAAACCATTTTTTGTCAGGATGTGAAGGGCCGAGGAACGACGTGGGGATGCAAACACGATGTATCTCCACCCTTGGCATACGTGCTCAAGCCTATTCCAGTTCCTCGCCCGACAGTCCGGATAGTCTTCTAATCCCTGGAGGCACAAATCAAAGATATCTAGGAGAATATCGTCTGGGATCGCATCCATCGTAACACGTGGTGACATGTGGTCTGCAATGTACACTAAGAGATCATTGCGAGAAGAGCCCATAACTTGAACACGAACCCCGTTTTTGAACCGTGTTTACAGAGTCAGGTCCTTTGAAAATAGTGACGCTGCTTTTGATGTACATATGAGGGCCCATCGAAGGATGCGACGACAACAAAGAGGGGAGGGTTGATGGGTGGTTATAGGGCCGTTAGACAGAGGCGCGGTGCATGGTCAACGTGTAGCAACTTTTCTCACACGACACTGTACACTGGCCCTGTCACAGCCGGGTATGTCCAGGTATGTCCAACCTCTCAGGCTGTCTGGGCTCATCTTGGGGACAGAGTCAGAAGTAGGCTCCTTCGGTGGAATGTGCTGACCCAGTGCTAGTTTTTTCTTTGATTGAATCATGGCAAGGTCTCGGAAGTAGGTCTTTCTGAAGGAATCAACGAAACACGCCCAAGTTACGGAGGAAGCCTGAGGGGGAAAGAGCTCAATTTAATCTGGCTTGTGGACTGCGTATTGAGGTGTGCAATGGGAAACAACGCTTGCTCTCGTCTGTCGTCTAGCAGCATCCGTATCACATCCGTTCTGACGTCGGCTGAAAGAAAGGAAGGGGGGTGGGTGGGTGAAATAGGAGCGATGGAAGGCGCGTCACGGTGTAGAAGATGACAAGCACAGGAACTCCTAAAGGTCACCTCTAACGAGTCCGAAATCAGCGTACCGAACGAAGCGCAAACTAAAGGAGAACAGGGAAGTACCAAGTATGTATTCACTACCCTATCGCGGCGCCGCCGCCGCGGCGAATCGAGCGCTGCCTATATCACACCATTGCCTAAAATTTGAACGCCCCGTTTCTCCAAGTAAACGTCAAAATCGCCAAAAGTCGTCGAGCAGACGGACGCGCAAGGCACGGGTTGGGATGGTCCTGTCCGTCTTGTCGGACGTAAGATGAGATACACTGCCGGGTGGTCGGAGAGGCGACACAAGTCTGCTCATTGGAAAATGTGATGACACAACCATGACGGAGGGAACGAAGGTCTCGTCGGACACGGACGCGTGATATGCTCTCGACGACCTTCGACCCGTAGTCGTGTGCTGGCACGCTTTGTCAGAACTTGGGCCCGAGCGAGTGTCACTCTGTCCGACCAGATTCAACTTCCAACAAAAGCAGTTGTGATGATTTTTTTGATGGCCACATAGGTCGAAGAGATGTCTCATAGTTCGGTCTGATTTGTCACACTGCGCAAATGCTCATCGTAAGTCTCAACTGTACCTGGCCACTGGCAGGACGAGCTGCCAACTACTCAATATAAAGAAGGCTCTAAGACACCGCGGTTCATTTGGATACAGAACAAAATATTTCCTTTGGACTGGAATCGAACCAGCACCCTTAGGATATCACAGCTGCCCTGTTACATCAGGAAAATTGACAAAAAACTTAGTTGACTTAATAAGCTTATTTCATCATTAAGCCTGTCAAGTTGCTCAAGCTGCTTATTTTTTACTTAGACAATGATTATGTATAACAAGTAGGCAAATCTAGGCTAAAGATAAGCACATCAAGTAAGTAAGAGGTGTAAGACACCTAAGTTAAGATAAGCAAACAGAAATAATTTACATAATTTATTTATGTAATTTAACTAAAGTCTGAAAAATATGCTAAGTCGCGACTCATGAAAATTTCGCTAAGTCGTTACAGTGGGCGCATTATTTGCTACTGTTTGCACAATGTTGATTTTCTGTGCCTCTTCCGTCTCTCCCTCTGTCCCCCGCTGTCCTTCACTAACGCGTTGTCAAACGTCCCGCCCCAACGCGTCCCACTGCTGCCCCTTCCGCCTCCTGTCCTTCTCTGCATGTGCCTCTGCCTCTGCCCCTGCCTCTGCCTCCATCACACTCTCCTCAGCCTCTTGTTCCTGCGCTGCCCCATGTTTTCGCCTCGGCATCGCTCCCTCTTGGAACGCCCTCCATTGGGCTGCGGAGAGTCCACGGCGCATGCTCCCTGCACCGCACCTTCTGCTTCTCCTCCCTGGTACGTTGTACG
>QLPA01001118.1:0-34179 GCA_003313945.1 Lactifluus pinguis
TTTTTATATATTTTATTCAAAGCTGTATCACGATTTTTTCAAAGTTACCAGCTTGAGCTGTGGCAACACTAGCCACCGCCACCACCACCACCTCCTCCGAGGGCTTGGCCTCCTCCAGCGGCTCCGCCGCCTCCGCCACCGCCACCACCGCCTCCTCCAGAGCCGCTTGCCCCACTGGTCTGGGTTTGAGTCGGCTGCGTTATGGTTCCCGATCTGAGGTAAACTGGTGGTGATGAGAGGGTGAGGGCGCTCATGGCCTGGTCTATAGGGGTGATAGGTGTGGTTATTTGTGGGTCTGCATCTTGTTGTGTCGGTGGGGAGCTCCTAGCAGGTCCTTCTTCTGCTGATGAATCAGGCATATTTGGCTGTGCTGGGGAGCTTTCGTCAGACTCGCTGTTGCTGTCATGTTCGTCTTCCGTGGGTTGCATTGACGGTGTCAGTTCTAGTTCGTTGAAGATGTGGTCGAATTGGGTAAACTTCATATCGGGTTCTACCCAATATTCACTGTCTTGCCAATAGATTTCGTACCACCGGTGATTGATGAATTCGCACGGGGCTCTGATTCTTCGCCCGTTCTTTTCTATGTTATACCGATAGGTATCTGGCTTCTGGAATAACTGATAGGCTCTTCTTTTGGATTCCAAGTATCGGATCCTTCCTTTTCGCTTGATGGATAGGTCGTCGTCTTCTCGTGGGATGACTCTGGTTTTATAGTTCGGGGCGTTTTTATCCCAAACGACTTTTAGTGACCCGTCACGGTATCGTTCCAGCGTTGAGTGTGAAAGGTGATGGTGTTATTCTCCTAATAGATGACCAGCACATTTCCTTGCTCGGTTTGGAGCAGCTCAGTTTCTGCTACTTCTAGCAGTTCTTCTAGGAACTCCGCAATTCAACACCAATGTCGTAGTGCTTCAAACCAATATGGGCCTTCTGTCAGTCCCGCGTTTTGTACGTGGAGTTCCGCTACTTGTTTCTTCAGGAGTAGAACTTCAATTAGTTGTTCTTTGATCCTGATCTGGTCGCCTTCTGAAAGGTTGGCCAGCGTTGTCAACCTTTCTTGTTGTTTAAGAGCTTCGGCTTTTGTTACGGCTCGACTAGGGCCGGGTCCCAACAAGGGTTCTGTTCGTTTCAGTCTCTCCCAAGACTGTGGACTCAGGGTTACTCAAGGTAACGACGCGCAGAGTTCTGGGGTGTTGTAGGACACCCGCCAACCTTCGAAGCCTTGTTAGGGCAGAGGAGAGGGATAGAGCAAAGAGGAGAAGTCTTAGAGGGGAGATTCGTATCTTTGATAGGAGAGGTGAAACAGTCGATTGAGAGTAAAGCCGAAGCTGGGGTACAAGCTACCAGCTGAGGCCTACTTATACAGTGTATGCTAATTGTTGTACTAAAGAGGACAGACAATGGGTGTAAACCAAGAACAATAGAACGAGACCAAAACAAGAGAACAATAGAGAAGGGGAACAATGGAAATGGATGGTTTTGGAAAGAACAATAGTGGTACATCAGTCAGCAAGAAGATCGGGAGTCAGTGTGGATGAGTAAGGAATCATAAGGTCCATAACATGTCCTGATTCCGTAACAGACCTTGACTACTATTGAATGTACACGCGTATGCCAGCCGCAGGGGAAATTGTAGACGTGAAACTGTCCAACTGGAGTGTGAAGGGTTAAAGTCAAATCTGATCTGCAGAATGCAAACAGTTTCGCGAAGACGGCCAGTTCGATTGTCGACAACTTGAATTTCAATAAAACGTCGATGTAGTGATTTCACGATAACTCTTGCGTTCTTCACAAGGCCTTTATGCACAGATATGTTTCGCATCAATGTGCATATACAACCTTGTTTGAGACGAAGATGATGAGGAGGAACACCTGAATGATTAAGTATTGTGAGATAATCAGGTGTTGCTTCGGGGTGATCAACAATGATTTGGCCATTTTCTTTGACAATGTCTGCGCTGAAGTAAGACACTATTTAAAAAAGGCCAATGAATGTTAGATTGTGATCAATACTAACTAATCAAAGTAGATTTACCTTCAACACCAGGAAGAATTTGTAAAACACGAGAATTGAACTCATTGACGAAAGCATTTAGTGGGCTAAGAAAAGCACGGTGTATACAACGTTCTGCGTGTTGAAGAACTTCCATGGGATATAAAAAAGCGATTGCTTCATTGATTGAGAAAATACGTGTAATGTTATCCAACGAAACATGGTGGTTTGTGAAGTCTTCGCCAACATGATCAACGAAATCTACATATTGCAGGTCTTCTGCTCCACGAATTGGTTGATATAGCGATCGAATATTGAATTTAGGCCATAGGTAAGAGCTTTTTATTGAAGCAGAGAGGACAGCAGTCACGCCACAGTGACCAGGAACAACAGGAGCATTTTGACGAAAATCTCCAAGAGCTATTGTAGGAATACCACCAAAAGGTTTGTTGAAGTTTGTGATTGAACGACACAGATTGTCAGCACATTCAATAGCTGATTTATTTGCCATCGGAAATTCATCCCAAACTATGAGAGATGCCGCTCTTATCAATTGTGCCTTGCCACTGTAGGGCATGATTGAGGATTTAAGGTTTACGGATTCCTATTGGAGGATAAACAGATGATATCAGTAACAGCGTTATCATTAGTAAAGTCGTGATACAGACATCATTAACAGGTATACCAAATAACTTGTGAGCTGTTCTTCCCCTTTCATAAAGTGTCACACATAACGCACTTGAACCACAAACTAATACGATGTGGTTGTTGCTTCGAAGATAAGAGCATAATGCATCCACAAGAAATGTTTTTCCATGTCCTGGTTTGCCCTCAATGAAGAGTGGGAAAACAGTATTTGAATGTCGAGCGGAACAAATTTCAGTGATGACGCAATCGAAGATGCTTTTTTGTTTGTCTGTCATAAGATCGTGCATAATTATGGCTTCTTATTGTAGTTCGTTTTCTCTTCCACGAAAAACATCTTGTTCTTGAATAATTTCAGTGGGGCGATGCTGTGGTTTGGGTAGACCAAGCGATGTAAGAGATACAGAATTATCAGCAATCAGATCTTGAAGATTTTCAAGAACACGATCAGTGGCTATTTCTTGAGAACCTGTGGACACAATAAAGTTGGCGGCTAGATGTGGAAAGAAATGTTCCCATAGTGGACGTGCAGGATAACCTTCAACGATTATTCGAGAAAATAAGAATTGAAGTTGAGCAGGAGTTGTGTAGCATGAAACGGCTTCTTCAAGAGCATAGAACCCCTCGTTGGTATGTTCAAATAAACCCAATTGAAGAGCAGCAGATTGAAACGTATCGTGCATAACATCGTTGACTGTTTTCGCGTCATTAAAGCTGGAGACGGCACGATGTGATAGAATACATCGTAAATAAAACAGCTCTCCTGCAGCAGGAGGGATTGATATGATACAACATATTTTGAGTAGTTTTTTTCGACGACATATTTTCTTTCGGGGAGAACCAACAATTGGTTGTTCCAAGAAATCGTCATCGCCCAATGTGGAGACATCTGGATTGTACTCATAAAGGATGTAATTTTCGAAGTATTGCGTGTAGGTCAGATTCGCAAATTGATGTTCAGATGGTTGATTGAAATAGCAAATGAGTAGTGAAGCTGAGGAACCTCGATCAGTGTTGTGACGTTTATACCGCGAAATGTTTTCTCCTGGAAGATGTATTGGAAGACATGATACGGAGGGTTCTTTAGATGTGATTCGAAAATTGAAAATTCGCCAGACAGCTTCAGTAGCACATAGATAACGCCCCCGAACATAGTCGTCAATTTCATTAATGTTTTGGTCATCTTGAAGACGGATTTGATAATAAGCATGATCAGGGCCTTTGAACAAATATTTGTAGAGATACATAAAGATTGAGACGGTGAAGACGACATCGACAAATATGTGGCAATCAAGTTCGTTGATCAAAAATGGTATGTGAGGAGCAATCCAGCGATCTTCATCGTGTTGTCGACGATAACGAATACGTCCTTCATTGTCAATCCACGTCTGATTGGTAATTGCATGGGGGAAACCATAGATGCAACGATTTCCTGATCGGCAACGACTCATCTCTCTTGTAAGGTGGTTTTTATTGTGTGTCATGAATTTTTGGATTTTGTAACGTAAAGAGTCGTTTCCAATTGGAAGTTCAGCCGATATAATGAGGTCAATGTGTTCAACAGGAAGCTCTGGATCCACCTTTTGTACACGGTTCAAATATTACACAAGTTGGAGACAATCTGATTGTACCTTTATTATGATATGAGCATGTGGAAAACCTCTTTTTTGGAATTCAATAACGCTGATAATGTACACAATTCGTTGGAAATATTGATGCAGGAGTTTCATAAGTTTCTTCAATTTGATTTTGAAAATGCGTGTCACAATTGTAGGAATATCAGACACATTTTGACCTGGTGCAAGCTTTTCACATATTTCTGGCCAATCGGGGTTGCAGGTCATTGTTATAAAGAATGATGGTTTTCCGTAGGTGCGAGCAAGGGCAAGACTATCAGCTGTTTCTTCAGAAGCCCATTTTCTAGAGCCAACAAAACTGGCCGGTAATTGTATCGATACTTGATCAAATCACGAATCGTTATCAAGATCCGATAACGCGGTAAGACTACTTGATATGAAATTGAGCCTCTCTTCTTCGACACGTGAATACATGTCGCATATGTATTCAGAACAAAGACGACCAAAGGTTAAAAACCTTGTTTCTGTTGACAACCGTGCTTTGTAGTATTCACGCTGAGTGAACTCTGGGAAGAGTCGTACCCGACCATCAGGACAATCCGGATCTGTAATCAAACCCCAGCCAGGAGATCCTTGAGGGAAAAGAATGGGGTACTGCAGTGGTTCGTAGTGAGAACTGAAGATATCAATAAAATGGGGTTGTTGTTCTGAGTTATTCCATATGAGGATGCTTCGAGGTTTAATTGTTGTCGAATATGGAGCATGCATGATTGCCGCAAAGTCACCTTCTGCAGTATGTTCGGGAAGTTCCAGTATTGTCGGAGAGGATAGATCGACAGCGTTGTCTCGAAACAATCGAAGTTGTGGTGTATAACAATTGAAAAGATCAAGATCGTGTTTAACACCATCGATCCAATTAGAGGGAACATTGAACAGGTCACCCCGGTTTTGTCTTTCGTTTGCATCGTAAAGAAACCAATGTAAGCTATGGTTGGGATCGGCAATGTCGAATATACGATGGTATGTTCGACCGGTGATAGATACGGTAAATGAACCTGTATCAAAGTGTGTGAAACCTCCAGATGATCCAATTGCTGTGAACGCAAAGAGATTGTTTAATCTTCTCGAAACTGATGACAATTGTCGAGGAGATGTATCGATAATGGATTGTAAATTGGGAGTCAATGGAGGCAAAGGAGGCAATAATTTCTTTCCGTTATTGCAGCAAAACGCCTTTGATTCATATTTCAGCAATGTTGTGTTACAGTAGGTACAATGTCTGTTCCAGGCAGAAGAAGTACGAATTGGTCGAACACAATGAGATGGGAAGGAACGCCACCATGGTATGGCGTCGTCACGAATATTGTCTATCGCGACGGGTTCTACCGTTAACAGACATTGTCCACCTTCTGTAACATATGTTGTTGGAAGTGACTCATGTGTCAGTGATGTGGTGTTAGATTCAATAGGATTGAGACTCTCGTCATTCACTAGCGTCGAAGTAGAAGATGCGATTGATACTATATAAAAGTTAGAAATTTATTTTTTAAGAGCTAAGGATATACGACACACAATTGTTAGAACCTGATCCACTGGTGTTGTTACATTGCTCTTCTCTGACTGTCTTTCTCCTACGATTTCTTTTGTAAAGAGTATTTTTTTGGAGAGAATAAGAAGGATCGTTCAATTGATGACGCGAAGCTCTCAACCGTTCTTGTTTTTTGGTTCGAGACATGTGAATGTAAACAATGGTACGATCCAATAGATGAAAAGAAGGCAATCATAATGAAGACACATCAACGGTTTATAACATTTTCAGACATGGTAACAACACAGAGCAGCATCGATAAGGAATAGCGTACATAGAGCGATTTCATAATGTCCGTACCAAGGGAACAATTTGAAAGTCGACAACTGCTTACAGCGACAAAGTCTGTTAAGAGGAGTAACGAACATAAGAGAGTTCCGAAACAAACTGAAAGATATACTCAATCCAAAAGCAGATGTAGGAGAAGTCAAGAAAAAAGACGCATGGCATGGTTGATACACAAAGATTGTAACCACAAATATCAAAACTTCTGAGGAGCTCGATGCCGTGTTGCACGTTTGACAGATACAGAAGGAACAACTTGCTCGTTGTTGTCATCATTGTCTCTGCTTTCGTCTCGGTTTGTTTTCTCAGATTTCTTTTCGTTTTCATTTTCGTTCTCAATAACGTTTTCGTTTTCGTTATCGTTCTCTTCGAAATCTGTCAAAGAAAAATCTTCAGAAACATCACGGGCTTTTTCTTTACCTTTCTTTTGTGAGACGTGTTCAAGTTTGACTTGTTTAGAGGATGAAGGAAAACCAACAACATCATCAGAATGTCTTTTGGACGGTGATAAAGGAAGTGAGGAAGAGGTGGATTTAGAAGGTTTCATCCAAAAAGGTTTTTTTTTCACTGTTTAAACAAAAGTAAGTCGATGACACTGTAACCAAATAGATAAAAAACTTACACTTGTCACATTTAGGAGTAGCTTCCGACGTGTTATCCAAAGACAGGAAAACGACATCGACAATGGACAAAAAAATACGACTGGAGTCTTCAGGAGTAACTCATTCAAGATCCACACGATCAATCGATCCTATAACATATAATGAATAAATCATGTTGAATAAATCCGAGAGAACATCAAAAACAACAAAAAAGGTACACACCGAGAACTGCGGTCAATGATCCGCCATAAGGACGTTTGATGTTTTCTTTCTTGAATCGAGGAGTTACAGGGTAATCGCAGATGAGATGAACAGGACGTGTTTTGTTCATCACCCATTGGATAAGATTGACAGTAAACTTTCGATCCTCAACATTTTTTCCTGCCTATCATAGATGAAATGTGGTTCAGCCCGGTGATTTATATATTGAGTGAAAATAAAGATCATGACTTACCACACCTGAAACAACAATGACAGGACGAAATGGAGAAAAATCGCCCTCAATATTAATAAGTTTGAACTGAAACGCAAAACACAAACCAATTAATAGTAAGAAAATTAAGAGAGACACAAAAAAATGGACGACATACGGTAGTTGCTTCAATTTGAAAAGCATAATCGTCCTTATTGAAGTTTTCACCAACAGGCGTATCGTCTTCAATCATCGATAACTTCCCAGGAACGAAAAATATACCATCATCTTGCACAGTATGTTGATCATAGGGAACAAAATAATGAAGAAGCGCGTGACAACATCTGATCTCGTCATCACTGTTGATTTCGACAAAAACCTCGGCGTCATAGGTCACCGTCTTTGGCTTATCGGCACCATGAATACGTCGAGGAGAGGAACACAGCAAAAGCCCACATATGATGCTCGAGCTAGGCATTTTACTGGAGATGATGCAGAAGAGAATGACAGGGGGGATGGGATACAAAGGAAGATTCACACCGTCAGAGCAGAGAAAGACTAATAAATAAATACGGTCAAATTCAAAATCTTAAATTGGAAAGACACGCACGTCAAGCATGCAAGGAGAGTGGATACTCTAATACGTGGACAGGCAACGTTGTTGGAAATGCATGCGCCAGAATTTAACGCCGGTGTGATGTGTCGCGTGTTGTGATCCATGTAGTTGTCTAAGTATTAAGAAAACAGGAAACTCTCAATGAGAACGTTTTGTGAGCAGAATAAAAAAGAACACACAGTGAAGCCTGTACAGATCATCTCCAAGTACACAATCGAATGTTCAACGAAACAATGGGGACAACGTTTGATCCAATAAAGAACAATAAATGACACGTGTCTCAACGGAGCTCCACCACTAATTTAAAATCTCAAGCGATGCAATGCCGCGTGAAATGTAAAAAAGTCAATTCGTGCAAACAATGAAGCACAGTAGATTACCACACAATCAGTCAATCTAAACAACAGATATATCTAATTTGAGAAGCTATCACAAAAGCAAGATTTATTAAAATAGTCCCACTATCATTATCCCAAAAAACGCTACCGCAACAGTAACAGAATGCAATAAAATGCAGATTAACAATCTGAAAGACTCAGCATATGCAAGATCTGAAAACGATCTAAAAATTAATCTAAACACGTGTTATCGGATGAACCGAAACGAAGATATCACAAGTAACCAAATTTGTAAAGAACAGATCAAAAACAGACTCTTTAAGAAAATGAATGATAGAAACAATACCACCAGGCACAGAAAGGCAATCTAACCAAGGGAAAATCCATATAACCCGCAAGATCCGAAAATAGTCCAATACGAACCCCCAAACATGTTAGCAGAGAACCTAAAACAGAGAACTCAGCCTACCAAATTTGGAATGATCACATAATCAAACATGTTCATAAAAAACAAAGAATCAAAGACAGAACAACAGTACCTTCTCCGCGCCTCAAAAAAATAAAACATTATTCAAAAGTCAACCCATTTCGAAAACTGTCGTACCAAAGCAAACTGAAAAGTTATAAGCTCCAATTGTTATTAAAGCTGTTTGGTGGGCTCTCACCTGTGGGAACGTTTAAAAGTGCTGTTACTTTATAATACTTAGATGGTTGCTCATTGACACAGCCTGACACTGTCAGCTTTTTTTGTCTGCTCAGTTGACATCAAGAGTTCTGACATTCATGACACGTTGTCAGGCTGACACGTACAACACTGCTTACTAAGGTCGAGGTCGGGAATCGAGGTCGGAGTCCCTTGGTCAGTGTTAGCCGTACTTATTTAATAAACTGACATTTAACTCTTATCAGTTGGGGTTAAGTTACGATGCGTTCCAGATCTACATTCGCAAGCACCCGGCACTGCTTCAGGCACCGCCGCCGTCCTGACACTCCCCTTTTTATTAACACCACCAGCCTCCCTTCCTCCTCCACTTCTTTACCACTTATCATACCGTCCATGTCATGCGCCTTTCCAGCGTGCCTCATTGCTTCAATGTCATGTGCTTGGGACCCGAGGGTCCGGTCCGGCTACCCCTTCTCAGTCTGCGTCAAGTGAGCCGTCTTAGTGAGGTATGACAATTAGGTTACTTATAAACTCACACCACTGGCGCAGTTACCATTGGCCGTCTCTCACTAGATCTCGTACCTTAAACCCCCAATGTCCCAACCAGGTGACCAAGTCATCGACGCGGAGGATAGAGCCAGGGAGAAGCCAGACACCAGTATGTCATCCTTCACATCACTTTATCTTCTCAGCTTCCCCTTTGTCACGATATATAGGCGACAACCTCACACCTCAGTCAGCACAAAATCAAACACATGAACCTTCCGATGACTCTGATAGTTCGGAACCCATCTTCAATATGTATGTCAAGATGGCCGAGGAAAAAGACAAAAAAATGACCGATCGCTGGCAAAAGGATGCAGACGGCATCCTTATTTTCGTCAGTGCCCATGTTAGTTTTCATACCATCTCACTGCAACTAAGCAGAACATTATGTTTATTCTCTGCTGCCGTCACCGCATTAGCCGCAGTGTCTGTCCAAGACCTGAGGCCAAACTCGCAGGACACCTCGGCATTCTATCTCAAGAACATCCTCCGGCTTCTTGCCGATCCGAATGTATCCCATGCGTCCATCCTTGCCACTTCAATCGAACCACCCCCTTTCTCACCCCCCACGTCCGCCATCTGGGTCAACACCCTCTGGTTCCTGAGCTTAGTGATCAGTCTTACATGTGCTCTTCTGGCAACATTGTTGCAGCAGTGGGCGCGCAGATACGTCACAATCACCAAACCGCCATGTTCCAGTCTACTCAGGCAAGCACGTATCCGTGCATTCTTCAGAGACGGTGTGGAGAGGTTTCATCTCCCTTTGGCAGTTGAAGCACTACCAACCTTACTACATGTTTCCCTATTCCTGTTCTTCTCTGGTCTCCTCATCCTCTTATTCAACATCAACCATACCACCTTCAATGCTGTGGTTTGCTGGGTTGTGCTTTCGGCAGTCGTATATGGATGTATCACTTTGATGCCAATTTTCCGTCACGACAGCCCCTACTATGCACCTCTTTCTTTGTCAGCCTGGTTCCTTTACACCGGCATGTCATATGCATCAGCAAAATGTCCAATGAGCTTATTTCTACTTAAATGTACTTAAAAAAGTTTTTTAAGTACCCTAAGTACTTTAAGCACTTTAAGCACTTTAAGTCATTTTAAGACAAGTCGGCCTTCAGGAAATTGCTTATTTTCACTTATTTTTTGCTTAGTTTTTGCTTATTTTTTGCTTATTTTTTGCTTATTTTCTTTTTTTTACTTAAAATCAGGTCAATTTCAACATTTGAGTCAGATTTAAGCATGTTTAAGTGAGATTTAAGCACTTTTAAGAGCGTTTTAAGCAAAATGTATTTGAGATTACACTACAACATTAATAACAACTAGGACTAAAGGACAATCCAGTCAAATAAATGTACTATCAAGATAATCATGATCCCTTCTGGCATGAGACTTGCAATATGCGAATACAACCAGTACTCACTAATCTGAGCCACCCAACACATGCACCGTGCCGAACGCTCGGAGTCTGTCTCCACCACAGACACGCTCCGCTGGGGCACAGGACGATTGGGAGTGGGTGCGTAAGCATCCTCACCACCTTCAGCCCGTGCGAGCTTGCACAGCTCCCCCAGCCGCGCAACGGCCGTGCCTGCCTCAGGCGGGAGACGCGCAACAACTTCGCGCCGGATGCACGCACCAAGACGGCAGCCCTGTCCGTTCGTCGTGACGGCAAGTTGGAGGGGCGTGCCCGGAACACGGTATACGGAAGGCAGGGTAAAGTCGCGCAGGTCTGGCATGTCAATCACATTTACGGGTACCAGGAGCCCAGGATGAGCAGTTCCCGCCAGCAAAGCCGTATGGCGCGCAAGGTTGAGCGCCCGAACCGATACTGGAAACCGAGTTGATCCTTCGATGAACACCAAAGCTACGATGATAAATGCTGACAGGAGGTGCCAAAGAAGCTATTGACATGAGGGAATCTGGGCAAAAATGGTTTTTGAGCGGCCGGGGAACAAATGAAACCCCAGGCGGCCGGAAGTAGAAACTGGACGAGTCACTGTCAACACGCTTGCGACGAAGTTGGTGACGAATGAATGAGAACGTGTCATCTATTGATGTAGACATCGTCATGAACTCAGACGCATCACCAGAAGTGGGCCGACCATAGTCGAAGGGGTCCTTGACGCCGGGGTTAATGACGATGCCATAGGAAGAAACTGAAGCGATGCTGATCATAGAATCCCGTTGCTGCTGATTGCATCGATTGTTGAATGATGAAGGTGGATAAAAAGGTGGCGGACTTTCAGCGAACTCAAATCCTGGCAAACCACATATAGCTGCTCTGCGGAGGCACGGGTGCGGCGCGTTGCGGCAGAGCTGTCGCCGAGACAAGATGAACCCGAGTTCCTCCTCAATCTCCTCGTCGTCTGACACGTCTGACGAGCCACCATCCAAAACTTCGTGCTCTTTTCGCTCGGCAGCCTCGCGTAGACGTTGACCCTGCATCACGAACCCAGTTTATTTTTTGAGTGAGCGCAGAGAGAGGGGGTAAATACGCACCTCTTTGGCAAGCATCTCAATGTATGCCGAATCCTCGTTCCACACATCGCCTTCTTCATTCAGGTTTAGATACCGTTTGCTCGTCTTCATCGTCTTCATCGTCATCTTCATGCAACGCATCCTGAAGCGCCTTACGAGCTATTGAAAATGGTCAGATACCCCGTCCTACTACTCTATGCATGCGCATGGGAGAAGAAATCCGATCGCGCACCCGCAACGGCCTTTGGCAACCCTTGGAAAACTCGGATAGCTCCACCAACAATGCCCGGCCACCCATCGCGCAGCCCCGCAGGCACGGCGGAAGGGTCCATCTCGAGCAAAGCTGATAACGCATAGCGACAGCGTCTTGTCGTGCACACGAGGGAGCCCACGCTCTGCATTGACCACCTGGAACCAACGATCGAAGAACGTACGTGCTCCACGCGGGCTCTGCCCGTCCATCAGGGCAAGCGCGGCGCCCGGATTGTACAGCACCGCGTTGATGAGCATTTCGAGGTTCGCCAATTCGAACGCCTTTGTATCTGCCTTGTCAAGGTGCTTGAATGCCGTCGCCACGTGTCTGTGATGAAAACGAGGTTGATGGAGAGGTGTGAAGGTAGCTGGCTAGTGCACTCACGAACATCGGCATCGTTGTCGCTCACAGGGATGCCGATGGGATTCAGGGGAGCTCCGGGTAACGCTTCGGAATCGACGGTTGTGAATTGGGCTTGGTCCGCACGCCAGGCGAGCTGCTCACAAACTCCTCACATATGACAAGAGCACAAGACAAGACAAAAAAAAGGGTCGGAAAGAACTTACGACGAGCGCCGGTCAAGGTGCGGGAGGCGTGGGAGGCGCGGGAGGACCAGGAGGCGCGGGAAGCGCATGATGTGCGGAGGCAGCGGCGGAGGAGATGGAAGTGGCCCAGGAGGCCCAGGAGGAGGTGCAGGCGGCGGCGGCGGTGCAGGAGGAGGTGGCGGAGGCGGAGGTAAAAAAAAAAAAAAAAAGGAGTCAGGACACGTGGGGAGGGGCAGGAGCGTGACAACGTACCGGGGAGGACGTGCATAAGGCGTCGGCGCAGACAGCGTGACGCCGTGGACCGCCCCGCAGTGCAGTGGGTCCAGATGGAATCACCGATGCGGGACGTAAGCGGTGGAGGAGGCCAGGCGCAGGAGGCACAGGAGGCGCGGCGGGGGTGCGGCGGAGCGAGGCAGAGGTACAGGAGGAGAGGAAGCGGAGGAGGCACTGTGGGACGCGTTGGGGCAGGGGAAGTCAAAAGAAAAAAAAGAGGAGCACCCAGCGGTGGCCCCAGCGGTGGCAAAGAGAAGACGGGAATGCCAAGACGCGTGGCGGCGCAAGACGGCGAGCATTGGTGGCGACAGCGGAGGCCACGACATGGATGGCAATAGAGATGGACAGAGGCAGGGACGGATAGAGTGAGCAGACAATGAGAGGCCATGAGTCCAACATCGTGCAAACAAGAATAAACAATACGCGTGGTACTGTAACGACTTAGCAAAATTTTCACGACTTGTCAGAATTTTTCAGACTTTAAGTAAATGATGTGATAATTAAGTGACTGGTAAGCACTGTAAGCAGTTGATCACCTGTTTAAGTGGCAATCAAGCAAACACAATAACTAGTAAGCAGTGAACCAATTGTTTTAAGTGATTTTAAGTGATAATTAAGCAACACCCAATAATCAAGCAAATGAACACAACTGGTAAGTGCTGTAAGCAGTCAACAAGATGTTTTAAGTGCAATTAAGTACATAGAAATGATTGGTAAGCAGTTGGTTAAAAATCACGTGACCACTTTGCTTAAAAAATGGGCATCGCTTAGCTTCGCTTAGTTGTGCTTAAATGACTCAATTATCTTAAGCTTTGCTTAATGTACTTAAAACTACTTAAAAGGTGATTTTATGCAATTTTAAGCAGATTTTAAGCAGATTTTAAGTAGATTTTAAGTAAAATGTTTTAAGTGACTTTAAGTAACTTTAAGCTGCTTGGACATTTTGCTGATGTGGGCTCCTCTGTACTCTCAGCTGGATCCCAATTCCTGACCTGTTTTCCCCTGGAACCCGGGACCGTTTTGAAAAGTTGTCAGAAAGTTGTCGGAAATGGTTCTTGGGAGGTCTATTGAAGGCCACACAAGAAGATGCTTCAAGATCGTCAACAAGAATTGACAGCCTTGTCTTGAAATGGACATTTGATACCATGGTCGAAGACTACGAGTTGGAACAGTTCTTTGAGGGTATCCCTGGTTTTTGTACCTCGGACCTTTTCCATGACCCGCAAGCCATTCTCCGCTCACTGGGTTATCGGTGGTTCGGAGAAGCTCTCCATGTGTTCCACACCCGTACTTTGACATCGAGTTTGCTCTCTGAAACGGTGAGACAAAGGCGGCTCAAGGTCTGCGACAACGCAGCCGAAGCGCTAGACCGTGTATTCCTGACTTACGAAAGCTTTGTGATGATTTTCCATCGGGACCATGATAGATTGCTGCAGTCTGTTCAGATGGGACACTTCCTAATAAACCGGTTCCATAGCAGTGATCACCAAGCCGCTTTTTACGCACATGGGATAGTTGCTGGCATCATTGCAAATGTACTCAAACGCAGCGACCGTTGGAAGACGCTTGTCAAGGACGAACTCGGTATATCTGACATTGAGCTCTGGCGATACCTCAAACATGGTGACAGCGTGCTACTTGCCAATCTTCTTCACATCATCCGCCTACTCTTCCATCATGCTCTGTCGAATCAGCATATGCGTTCCATGCTGACGTCGATTCTGCTGACGCTTTCCAAATTTGACATTCAAAATACCCTTCCCGAGTTGCAGCATGACTTCTGTGCCTTGTGGAACGAAATCACTCGAGAAGCCCATAGGCTGAATCCGAGTAGCGATTCTCATCACATTGTTTTCTCTATTCACAGAGTCATTCGGCATCTCTACATCGCTTTACATCAAGGCACAGATGCTGCTCCGACCGACTTTGATACTTCCACGCATGGTGCTGACTTTGTTCTGTCCCGGCCACTCTCGTACCCATTGTGCACTATCCCGGATCATCGCCCCCCCAGCGAAACAGAAGAAATCACACGTCCCACTAGTAACATCACCTCACCCCTTGGCCACCCTTCCGGCGCTACAATTTTCGACATATTGTTCCGCCACGAAATGACCCTTGATCAAAGCCCCATACGTCTTGCAGGACAGTCACGGTCATCTCTCCACGAGGTACTTGAGTCTACCTCAATCACTCGGTCTTCCAACTTCCATCCGCCCCTCAATGTTGGAAACGATGACTTTGCTACTACTTCGCCCGATTCAACTACCGCCATCGCGACGGAATTGTCTGCTGATACGCAGATCGTCTCCCCCACGGTCAACTCAAAGTCGCGGTCCCTTCCCGCCGCCACGGCAACCACGGCACCCATGTCTCCAGTATCTCATCCCTCCCCATCTATCGATCAGCAGTACACCACAGATTCCAGTGCAATCCCATCGTCCTCGGCCCTTGCCATTTCATTATCATCATCACCGCCACCGGTTCCCAGTGACTACCTTCCTGCTGATGATCCATTATCAACATCTTTGGTTTCACCAATCGGAAAAACCCCTCCTGGTCCGGAATCCACGACGCTAGCGATGGTTTCTTTTATAACTCAACGGGAAACTTCGGCTTCACAACGAAACGTGCAACAGAATGACGCCACTACTACCCATGATGATTCTCAGACTACGGACCTCCCTGACTCGGATATTGTGCAATCCTCACAACACCCACACGAGGTCATAGTGATGCCGGTCGTTGAAACACCTTTAGACAGTTTGCAACATCCTGCCAACATATTACCTTCCCACAACGTTGACCCTCCTCAATAGCAGCGTGGACTGAGATGGGGTTGTAAGTTGAGGATTCGATGCGCTACTAAGTAAGTTGTTTTATACTTGAGAGGTGTGGCCAAAGCTCGCTCTGACTACAAACGAATCTAGCTTTCGGTGTGACCAAGTTGTCGTATCTGTAATACAAATGGTGTATTAGCTAGCGTCCTATTTCATTCCTCTGGTTTTCCCTGGTTCTTGTTTACTGTCCAACTTTCTTGCCGAGATACCCTTTATTATTCAGCCAGTTTCTTGTCACTTGTATATGCTGCAATCACAAATCAAATGATATGAAGACAGAGGGAAAAGCAGAGACAAAGGTTGGCTCACGGCCGTGGGAACATTTTGAATTTCTGTGAAATTTTTTTTTTTTGAATCGAATTTGTATAGCATACAAAATACAAAGACACGCTCGGCTATATGGGGCCTAAGGTGAAGGGCTAATACGAGTGTCTTTAATGTGGAAAGGTGATGGAGAGGTGGAGGAAGGGGGTCGCGGGTGTGAAATACGGTGAATTTAATTTCGGGCATCGGTCTCACCTCTCCTTTCTTCCTTCTCGCATGCCATGTTTCCCCTTGTTTCCTACCCGAAGTCCCAATAATCTTTCCAGTTTCACGTTCTATTATGAGTGATGCAAGTCATGAGAAGATGACTCCGAACCAGTAGGAGTATGGTGCAAAAAATCTGTAACCGTGTCAAGAGTCGACGTCTCTGGCCGGGATTGAGAGACAGGCCAGAGCACTTTCTGCGCTGCAGAAGAAATAGCTCTTGCTGAAGTCGGGAATAAAGGATCGGCAGTCCCTTGGTCAGTTCGGGATGCAGGGGCTGCCAAGATCGAAACCAAGCCAGCAGGAACCGTGTCGCTTGGACCTGACGTGGTAGGTGACGATATAGTGTCAGGTACAGTGGGGACAATGCCGAGACCTACAGTGCTGCGAGGCCCTCCGTAAGGCCTCAACCGAGTCACGGTCTCAACCCACGTGACGATTATTTTCAAACCTGAATCTAGGCTGCCCATCTTCGCCCGCAGCAGGCTGACGTTTTGGAAGTGCCCGTTTTCCACCTGTAGCGCAAGGCTGTAGCGGGGCCCTTCCGCCTGTGGCAACGACCGATTAAACTGATTCAGCTTCGCTTCCCGGCCCTGCGTCCCCACTAGTAGTCCAGCGGCTCGCCCCCAATGTCTAGAGTCTCTTCGCTGAGAAAACTCTCCTAACCTTGTTATGAGGCGCCGAGCCTGATTTCATATCTATCGCGGGACCGACTCGGGATGAGGCCTGAGGCCTGAAGTCTGGCCGCGAGTTTCGCGATATAGAATAAATTGAAGGCAATGGCGACGCCTTAAGCACTTCCACACGGCGCCGCTATACCTCAAGCCGACTCAACCCTAGCAGCGCCGGATGAAGGCGGGGGACAGGTGACAGGTGATATTTAACTCTTATCAGTTGGGATAAACTTACTTATCCATAAACTCACAGCCCTGGGATACTAGTAACGCAATTATCAGTGGCGTACGTCCCGTCTCACACACCTTAAACTTCCAATGTCTCAACCGGGTGATAGAGTCATCAACCCCGGGGAAAGAGCCAGGGAGAGGCGAGACACAAGTATGTCATCCCTCACATTACTTTATCTTCTTAACTTCCCATGTATAGGCGACAATCCCAATATACCTCAGTCAGCGCAAAATCAAACACACGAACCTTCCGACGTCTCTGATAGTTCGGGGCCCATCTTCAATATGTATGTCAAGATGGCAGAGGAAGAAGACAAAAAAATGACCGATCGCTGGCAAAAGGATGCAGACGGCATCCTTATTTTCGTCAGTACCCATAGTTATCATACCGTCTCACTGCAACTAACCAGAGAATTATAGGCAGGCTTGTTCTCTGCTGCCGTCGCTGCATTGGTCGCAGTATCCATCCAGGACCTGAGGCCAAGCCCGCAGGACGCCCCGGCATTCTATCTCAAGAACATCCTCCAGCTTCTTGCAGATCCGAATGTATCCCATGCGTCCATCCTTGCCACTTCAATCGAACCACCCCCTTTCTCTCCCCCAACGACCGCAATCTGGGTCAATACACTCTGGTTACTGAGCCTGGTCATCAGTCTTACAAGTGCCCTTCTGGCAACATTGTTACAGCAGTGGGCGCGCAGATACGTCACAATCACCAAACCTCCACGTTCCCGTCCACACAGGCGAGCACGTATCCGTGCATTCTTCAGAGCCGGTGTGGAGAGGTTTCATCTTCCTTTGGCGGTTGAAACACTACCAACATTGCTACACATTTCCCTATTCTTGTTCTTCTCTGGTCTCCTCGTCTTCTTATCCAACATTAACCTTACCACCTTCAATGCTGTGGTTTGCTGGGTTGGGCTTTCGGCGGTACTTTATGGATGTATCGCTTTGATGCCGATTTTCTATCACGACAGCCCCTACTATGCACCTCTTTCTTTGTCAGCCTGGTTCCTTTACACCGGGGTGTCATATGGACTCCTCTATATTCTCAGCTGGATCCCATTTCCTGACCTGTTTTCCCCTGGAACCCGGGACCGTTTTGATAAATTGGTGGAAACTCGTCGAAAATGGTTCTTGGGGGGTATATTGAAGGCCACGCAAGAGGATGCTTCAAGGTCGTCAACAAGAATTGACAGCCTTGTCTTGAAATGGACGTTTGACGCCCTGGTTGAAGACGACGAGTTTGAACAGTTCTTCGAGGGTATCCCTGGCATTTGTACTTCGGATCTTTTCCACGACCCGCAAGCCATTCTCCGCTCACTCGGTTATCGGTGGTTCGGAGAAGCTCTCCATGTGTTCCACACTCGCACTTTGTCATCGAGATTTCTCTCCGCAATGGCGAGAAAAAGGCGCCTGATGGTCTACGAGAAGGCAGCCGAAGTGCTAGACCGTGTATTCCTGACTTATGAAAGCTTTGTGATGATTTCCTATCGGGACAAAGATAAAGTGTTGCAGTCCGTTCAGATGGGACACTACCTACTAAATCGGCACCACAGCAATAATGGCCAAGCCCTTTTTTTCGCGCAAGGAATGGTTGCTTGCATTATTGCAAATTCACCCAAGCGCAATGACCGTTGGAAAGCGCTTGTAATGGACCAACTCGGCATAACGAAATATGATCTTTTGCAATATTCACATGGTGACAGCGTGTTACTCGCCAATCTGATCCACATCACACGCCGGCTCTTTTACGAAGCTCTGTCGAATCATCATATGTCTTCCATGCTGAGGTTGATTCTTCTGACAATCACCAAATTTGACATTCAAAATACACATCCTCGGTTGCAGAACGACTTCTGTGCCCTGTGGAACGAAATCACTCGAGAAGCTCAATCTCATCAAACCGTTTTTCACTCTGTTCACAGAAATATTCGCCATCTCTACATCGCTTTACATCAAGGCACTGGAGCTGCCCAAACCACCTTCATAAATGGTGCTGATTTCGTTCCATCTCATGATCAGCCACTCTCGTCACGGTACCCATTGTGTGTTATCCAGGGTCATCACCCCCCCAACGAAACAGACGAGGCCATTCATCCTAACATCACCTCACTTCTTGCCCACCCTCCCGGCGCCGGTCTGAGTAGCGTCACTCCTACAGCGTCCGATGTCATGTCCGGCCGCGCAGTGACCATAGATCAAAGCCCCGCACATCACGCAGGACACTCCTCGCTCCCAAATGTACCTGAATCCACCTCAATCATCGGGTCTTCCCACTCCAATCCACGCCTCAACACTGGAAGCACTAACATTGCTACTACTCCTGGTCCATCTACCGCCATCGCGACAGAAAGGCCTGCTGATACGCAGATCATCCCGCCCATCGTCAACTCAAAGTCACGGTCTGATCCTCTACCCGCAGCCACGGCAACCTCGGTACCCATCTCTTCATTAACCCATCCCACACCATCTGTCAATCAGCAGTACACCACAGATTTTGGTATGATCCTACCTTCCTCGACCCTTGGCATTCCATTATCATCTTCGCCCCCACCGGCTCCCAATATCGACCTTCCTACTGATGATCCACCAACGTCTTTGACCTCACCAATCGGACAAGCCGTTCCTGGTCCGGAATCCACGACGCTAGCGACGGTTTCTTTCAGAACTCCACGGGAAACTTCGACTTCACAACGAAGCGTGACATGGAATGAAGCAACTTTCGACACTACTACCCATGATGATCCTCAGACTCCGAACCTTCCTGACTCGGATGTCGTGCAGTCCTCTCAACATCCACACGAGATCATAGTGATGCCGGTTGTTGACTCATCTTTAGACCGTTTGCAACATCCTGCCAACACATTACCCTCCTCCCGCAACGTTGACCCTCCTCAATAGCAGTGAAAATGCCGTGGAAACTGGTATGATAGTGTTGTCAGTTGTGAATTTGATACGCTACTAAGTAAGTTGTTTTATCCTTGAGAGGTGTGTCCAAAGCTTGCTCTGACTACAAACGAATCTAGCTTTCGGTGTGACCAAGTTGACGTACCTGTAATACAAATTAGCGTTCCTCTGGTCTTCCCTGGTTCTTCAAGTTATTTACTGTCTAACATTCTTGCCCAGACACCCTTTATTATTAGAAAGTCCCCTGGCCTGGCTCTTAGTCCCGGCCAGAGACGTCTACCTTGACATGATTACAGACCATACTCCTACTGGTTCAGAGTCATCCTCTCACGATTTGCATCATGCATAATAGAACGAGAAACTGGAAAGATTATTGGAACTTCGAGTAGGAAACAAGGGGAAAACACGGCACGCGAGAAGGAAGAAAAGAGAGGCGAGACCGATGCCCCCAAATTAAAATCACAGAAGTTCAGAATGTTCCACGGCCGTGAGCCCATCTTTGACCTTCGTCTGTGTTTTTCCCTCTGTGTTCATGTATGGAAACATTTTATCATTCGATTTGTGATTGCATAAAAGTGACAAGAAAGATTAAATAGCCCTTGCTGAGGTCGAAGGAACGAATCGAAGACCGGGAGTCCCTTGGGTCGGTCCGGGATGCGGGAGCTGCCAAGATCGAAACCAAGTTAGCAGGAATCGTGTCGCTTGAATCTGACGTGGTAGATGTCAGGTACAGTGACAGGGGGGATAGTGCCGAGATATACGTTGTATTGTGGGTGGAAAGTATTGCTAATCCCAGAAGAGGGGGAGGATGGAGAGAGGAGGATGGAAGTCGGGGCTACTAGTACCGGAGTGGCCCGGGGACTGTCACGGTGGTCAAACTCTGACCTTGTCATGGGTAAATGTGTGAGCGTAAATATAACTAGTGAATTAGGAAGAATACATACTGTATAGGACGCTATTACAGAAGAGCCAAGGCACTACACGAGGGCTGCGAGAGCATCCATAAGGGGCAGTCCGTCTCGCTAGTGGATTTCCAACACCGCTCCGTCGCTTCAACGGCCTCAACACACGTGACGGAATTTGGTTCTCAGGAAGAGATGAATGATGATGTATCTAGGCTGCCCATCTTTGCCCGCTGTAGGTTGACGTTTTGAAAGTGCCCGTTTTCCACCCTGTAGCGCAAGGCTGTAGCGGGACCCTTCCGCCTGTGGCAATGTCCGATTAAACTAGTAATTCAGCTTCGCTTCCTGGCCCTGCGTCCCCACTTGTAGCTCGCCCCCAATGTCTACAGTCTCTTCGCTGAGAAGCTCGCCTAATCTTCTTATGAGGTGCCGAGACTAATTTCGTATCTATAGCGGGACCGACTCTGGATGAGGCCTGAGGCCTGGAGTCTGGCCGTGAGTTTCGTGATAGAGAATAAAGGCAATGGGCGACGCCCCAAGCACTTCCACACGACGCCTTCGTACCTAAAGGCGGAGCAGCACATGATGGGGACACTGACAGGTGATATTTAACTCTTATCAGTTGGGATAAACCTACTTATCGTTAGACTCACAGCCCCTGGATACTAGTAACGCAATTATCAGTGGCGTACGTCCCGTCTTTCACTCCATTAAACCCCCAATGTCCCAACCGGGTGACCGAGTCATCGACGCCGGGGAAAGAGCCAAGGAGAGGCGAGACACAAGTATGTCATCCCTCACACTACTTTATCTTCTTAACTTCCCATGTATAGGCGACAATCCCAATATACCTCAGTCAGCGCAAAATCAAACACATGAACCTTCCGACGTCTCTGATGGTTCGGGGCCCATCTTCAATATGTATGTCAAGATGGCAGAGGAGGAAGACAAAAAAATGACCGATCGCTGGCAAAAGGATGCAGACGGCATCCTTATTTTCGTCAGTACCCATAATTTTCATACCGTCTCACTGCAACTAACCAGAGAATTATAGGCGGGCTTGTTCTCTGCTGCCGTCGCTGCATTGGTTGCTGTATCCATCCAGGACCTGAGGCCAAGCCCGCAGGACGCCCCGGCATTCTATCTCAAGAACATCCTCCAGCTTCTTGCCGATCCGAATGTATCCCATGCGTCCATCCTTGCCACTTCAATCGAACCACCCCCTTTCTCTCCCCCGACATCCGCAATCTGGGTCAATACACTCTGGTTACTGAGCCTGGTCATCAGTCTTACAAGTGCTCTTCTGGCAACATTGTTACAGCAGTGGGCGCGCAGATACGTCACAATCACCAAACCTCCACGCTCCAGTCCACACAGACGAGCACGTATCCGTGCATTCTTCAGAGACGGTGTGGAGAGGTTTCATCTTCCTTTGGCGGTTGAAACATTACCAACCTTGCTACACATTTCCCTATTCTTGTTCTTCTCTGGTCTCCTCGTCTTCTTATCCAACATTAACCATACCACCTTCAATGCTGTGGTTTGCTGGGTTGGGCTTTCGGCGGTACTTTATGGATGTATCGCTTTGATGCCGATTTTCTATCACGACAGCCCCTACTATGCACCTCTTTCTTTGTCAGCCTGGTTCCTTTACACCGGGGTGTCATATGGACTCCTCTGTATTCTCAGCTGGATCCCACTTCCTGACCTGTTTTCCCCTGGAACCCGGGACCGTTTTGATAAATTGGTGGAAACTCGTCGGAAATGGTTCTTGGGGGGTATATTGAAGGCCACGCAAGAGGATGCTTCAAGGTCGTCAACAAGAATTGATAGCCTTGTCTTGAAATGGACGTTTGACGCACTGGTTGAAGACGACGAGTTGGAACGGTTCTTCGAGGGTATCCCTGGCTTTTGTACCTCGGACCTTTTCCACGACCCGCAAGCCATTCTCCGCTCACTCGGTTATCGGTGGTTCGGAGAAGCTCTTCATGTGTTCCACACCCGTACTTTGACACCGAGTTTGTTCTCTGAAACGGCGAGACAAAGGAGGCTAAAGGTCTACGATAACGCAGCCGAAGTGCTAGACCGTGTGTTTCTGACATACGAAAGCTTTGGGTTGATTTTCCATCGGGACAAAGATAAAGTGTTGCAGTCCGTTCAGATGGGACACTTCCTAATTAACCGATTCCATAGCAGCGCTCCCCAAGCCGCTTTTTATGCACATGGGATAGTTGCTGGCATCATTGCAAATGTACCCCGGGCCACTGGCAAGCGCAGTGACCGTTGGAAGACTCTTGTTGGGGACCAACTTGGTATATCGAAAATGGTGCTCTGGAAATACCTCGAACATGGTGACAGCGTGCTACTTGCCAATCTGCTCTATATCATGGGGCTGCTCTTCCATCATGCTCTGTCGAATCCGCATATGCGTTCCATGCTGATGTCGATTCTGCTGACAATTTCCAAATTTGACATTCAAAATACTCGTCCTGAGTTGCAGCATGACTTCTGTGTCTTGTGGAACGAAATCACTGAAGAAGCCCACAATTTGAATCCGAGTCGCAAGTCTCATCACATTGTTTTCTCTGTTCACAGAGTCATTCGGCATCTCTACATCGCTTTACATCAAGGCACTGATGCTGCCCCGACCGATTTTGATGCTTCCACCCATGATGCTCATACCGTTCTGTCCAACCCACTCTCCTACCCATTGTGCACTATCCCGCATCATCATCCCCCCAGCGAAACAGAAGATATCACTCATCCTAACATCACTTCACCCCTTGACGCCCCTTCCGGCGCCCGTCTGGACAGCGTTACTCCTACAGCTTCAGAAGTAACGTCCCGCCGCGCATTGACCGATCATAGCCCCATACGTCTCGCAGGACCGTCGACTCTGCACAATGTACTCGAATCTTCCTCAATCATCGGGTCTTCCAACTTCCATCCGCCCTTCAATGTTGGAAGCGCTAACATTGCTACTACTTCTCCTGGTCCATCTATTGCCATCGCGACAGAAAGGCCTGCTGGTACGCAGATCATCTCCCCCATGGTCAACTCAAACTTCAAGTCACGGTCTGATCCTCTACCCGCCGCCACGGCAACCTCGGTACCCATCTCCTCATTAACCCATCCTACCCCATCTGTCGATCAGCAGTACACCACAGATTCCGGTGTGATCCCACCTTCCTCGACCCTTGGCATTCCATTATCGTCTTCGCCGGCGCCGGCTCCCAGTAACAACCTTCCTGCTGTTGATGATCCATCAACATCTTTGGCCTCACCAATCGGACATACCACTCCTGGTCCAGAATCCACGACGCTAGCGATGGCTTCTTTCAGAACTCCACGGGAAACTTCGACTTCACAACGAAGCGTGACATGGAATGAAGCAACTTTCGACACTACTACCCATGAAGATCCTCAGACTCCGAACCTTCCTGACTCGGATGTCGTGCAGTCTTCACAACATCCACACGAGATCATAGTGATGACGGTCGTTGACACAGCTTTAGACCTTTTGCAACATCCTGCCAACACATTACCCTCTTCCCGTAACGCTGATCCTCCTCAATAGCAGTGAAAATGCCGTGGAAACTGGTACGATGGGGTTGTCAGTTGTGAATTTGATGCGCTACCAAGTAAGTTGTTTCACCCTTGAGAGGTGTGGCCAAAGCTCGCTCTGACTATAAACGAATCTAGCTTTCGGTGTGGCCAAGTTGGCGTACCTGTAATACAAATGGTGTATTAGCTAGCGTTCTGTTTCATTACTCTGGTTCTTGTTCACTGTTCAACTTTCTTGCCGAGACACCCTTCATTATTCAGCCAGTTTCTTGTCACTTGTATACGCTGCAATCATAACGAACGATAAAATGTCCTCATTCATGAACACAGAGGGAAAAGCACAGATGAAGGGCTCACGGCCGTGGGAACATTCTGAATATCTAGTACAAGCCCCACCACTTTCCATATCAAAGACACTTCACCTTAACCCTCATACCTAGATTGTTCTTTCATGGCAGTCAAGCATGTCTTTTGTCTGATTAACATGTTGCACTATATAAATGCAGATTCAAAAAAGAAAAAAATTCTAGTAAGGTAGAGGCAATCCATAATCATCCAATGTGACTGATGTGTGACAAGACCTTATCATGCACGTGACTTTCTTCCACCGGTTTGGTAAAACACCAATTAACTAATTGCACAATGCCGGATTCGAACTCTCAACCTCTGCACACTGAATTCCAAAGTCATTGCCTACTAATTGCCCACTTACCATTACACCACAGAGGTCGGAGTCGCAAATTCTATTATATCTTTCTTATAGAGCTATAGAGCCATCATCTTCGGCCCTTTTCTTTTTTTCACAGCTGTCCCCTTTTATAGTCATAAATTGATCACATGTTTGTATCACTTAGACACCGTAAAAACCCTTGAAAACACATATCATTCATTCACACTGATGTCTCAAAAATGTACAACCACCAAAAGATCATAAAGCAGAAATATATTTTTTTGGTGGTGGCAGATCACTTAAAAGTTATGTGCTTTCTTTGATATGTGGATTTTTGCACTTTTGTCACATTAATCACGCCCAAATCACGTGACACTGGATGCGTATGCAATGCCTCTACCTTACAAGGATGACTTCTTTAAAGATTGCTTGCATTTGATCCATCTATTCGTTACAGTCATGGGGTTCAAAAATCTAGTCCACTGATAGCGCCCAGCTCGCAAACCAATCCGAGTTGAGATACCATCCAGTCTACGAATTCAGCCTGAGGGGGATTTCCTATGTAGTATAAGAAAGAGAAGCAAATGAATGGCTCCTTTAAGCCCAACAAAGAAAGTGTGTGATTTGCGAAACTGTTAAGGCGATGAATATGCCCGAACGCAATGTCTCAGCTATCTCCAGCTTTTTGTCGCAGCGGTGGAGGTGGTGGAGGCTTCTTTGAGGGAATCATGGGTGGTTGGAGCGCAAGCGCGTGGTTGAATAACTCTTCATCGGATGAGGATGGAGAAGCCGATAACGGAGAATCTATCGGCGAGTCAAAAGGGTTTCCCCTTTGTGGCACCGACAGGTTGAGGTCTGGTGAAGCAGCAACGACACCATTTGGATGGTCTGCCAACGACGATTAATTTATACGTCCTATTTCACAGGAGAAACAATAACTTGCCTGGCGTATCCCACCACGCCTCAGTCTCCGAACTTGGCGGCGGTACTGTGGGGTTATGACTCAGTTTTGCTCGAATCCCTTTTAAGCTTCCACACTTACAGTCTTCCGAGCGAGGAAATGTGAGCGCGGCGAGCTTCTCATCAAGAGTTTCACCGGGGGCCGTCGAGTTGACGCTCTCCACCAGTAAGCGACCAAGAGTGGCCTTCTTCGCGTGGTCAATGACATGAACAATCGCGCGGAATGCTGCATAGACTGGAAACATCGTCAACCAGTGTAGAATCAAAAAGAAAGGCTTCAAACGTACCGGGTCGGTGATCAGAGCCTTTGAGTTCGGCACGGGAATAGACAGACAGGTCAAGTTTACTTCCCCGGTATAACACCCGGTCTATGAAACGTAGGTTCATGAGGTCATAGTACACATGGCTGTTAGTTAAGGGGCCTACCTGTCCATGCAGGTACTCGCATCTTCTCACTCGTGTCGTAGTTGTCGGTACCCAAATCATACCTGTATGTGGGCCGAAACAAGATCGGACCCTCGATGTAGCCCGAAAAGGTGGGGCCCGCGTTCATGACGTAGTTTAATTGGTCTGCGGCAAGTAACATGTCGAGCGCGTCATCTTCAGCATATACACGGACCGATGCATTGTCTAGATCGATGCGATAGTTTAGGTCCGCTAGCCAGATAATGTTGCTACAGGGCGATTTTTGAGGAGAACGCTCATGACTAACTAAAGCCTGAGACACGTACTCGTGGCTGTCAATCGTCTTTCCTCGCAGAAAATGCAACCCATTCACGATGGTCTGATAGTCGGCGTTCCGTTCATCGATGTTCTCATGACCTGCAGCAAGATGGGCCGTAATGAAGCAGAAACTCGTATCGTAGTAGTCCAGTCGGATGCTGACAGCGCCTTTGTTACCTGACATTCCGCGTAAGCCTGTCTGTCCTTAGGGTTAAGTTTGGGCACGTGTGCTACAAAGGATCCTGGCCAACCTTGCATTTGGTTGCTTCAACATTGCGGATCACGGCCGTCAGTTCGGACTTCACAAGCACGATCAAAGCGGTGCCAACTAGCTAAGTAAAGCACTTGTGAGCCTTTGACAACAGAGTTTTATGTTGTCCAGTACCTGCTCACTACGCAGAAGAATGTACTCGCACTTTTTATTCGGCCGCCGTTCGAGCGTCTCAAGGATTTTGTTCTCCCATATGCGTCTGTCATCAACAGATCAGTGGACAAGTTGGCATAAGATAACGAGCAACGAGCTTTTTCTCGGGATCGGTCTGCAAAATCTGCTGCGCTGTTAAAGGAACAATCTCTTGGAAGCCGATAACCATCAAGTCTGGTCTGTCGGGCACGTAAATTTAATAGCCCAGTGCTATCATCGGCGCAAGCGCTTACTCTGGAAGTGCTGTAATTCCACGTTGAACACTCACATAATGCGGGAGGAGAGGAGCATCACATACTTTCTCGAGGGAAAAGCCAGGGCATGAGCGATTCTGACGGTGGCTGTACAACATAAGTGGTCAGCATTAACGATAGCTAGGCAGGTCACATACCCTTCCGTTGAGATTCCACGTCCCAACGAATATTGTGGCAGTCTTTGTAGTGGAATATTCCGAAAGCCTATGCCGTCGTGAGCTTGAAGATATGAGTGAATGAACGAGCAACAAGACTTGCCTGGCGTCTAGAGCGGCACGAACTGAGTCATGAATTGGATCGAAGATGGTAACTTGTGTTTGATTACTGAGGTTTCCCTACTTAGATATTAGCGAAGGAAGGAGCTCAGGAAGGAGAATGGACACACCAGAAACATGTCGATAGCAACCTGCTTTCCCTTGTCCTGAAAATTATTTATATATGCTCTTGAAACACTTTTAGTCGCGTCTGACAGGACGCCTGGCTTAAATGGTCAACTACCAAGCCTCGTCTAAGACAAGGCGTGATCGTACCGGCAAAAGTGCGCTTTCCGCTTCGGGTAAAGCTTGTATTGAGAGCACCAGTACCCGCATATATCCTCGACAGCGCATCGCCATTTTCTGCCCACAACTCGCGGTGGTAAGACCACAGTGAGTTCGAGTTGACCCACTCTCTCCGTACGAGAACCAGATATTGTTCTAGGCTCATCCGCGATAGGATATCCTGCACGACGTTTGTGCGGTCTAAGCTGTGACAGCCGGACGTCAGCCTTCGTGATGTCAGAGAACTGTGGAAATAGAATTCATACCAGTCAAGACAATTCGTACGGAAGACCCCTTTCTGCTCCGTGATGATCTCATCCGACGTCGCATCACACATTGTAAACCCAAAGCGGTCCATGTTATCCGACATACCGTTCAGTCGTCTGTCGCGGCCAGTTTTATCATCCAAAGGCGCAGGGGTGACATCCACGATACGCACCTCAAATCGTGCATGACGTTATCATGGCCACTTACACGCACAGCCTGGTGAAAATCGTAGTGGGTGATGCCAATATCGTCACCCCAAACCCCCTTGGCGATAAGTAGATGTCGCGCATACGCCGCCGTGAGGCTCGCCTCGGCGTCCTTGCTTCCGAGGAGGTTGATCGCGTGGACGTAGCCATACTGCTCCGTCAAGTGCGCAAAGTGCCGTTCGAAAGCTGGCTGCGACGCTTGAGGGCGGGTAATCTGAATTCGCTGGCCAAAAGTCTGCAACCCCTGTTGCTCCCAGAAAACTGAGCAGTTGGAAGAGCCTAAGCATATCTACATCCAGTTTCTCTGCATGGGACTTACGAGGGACGCTGCCGCGCACTTGGGTATAGCTAAAGCAGTGGTGTTCTGTGATTAACATCGTCTCTGTCTATTGCAGCTTTGATACTTCCGTCCCCGGTCAGATTTTCAGATGCAGCTTACCTCGACAAAATTAGCCGTGTTGCCGTCGTCATCAACGCCACGCGTGTTGAAACGGGTACCGGCACGTTTAGCGCCCAAGCGAGAAAGTAGGGTGAGCGTTGCCATAGTTGGAGCTCCATTCGTTGGTGGCGCAGGGAGTGGGATTGTGAAGACGCCCGCATATCCTTGGATAGTAAGAACCTATCCTATAATAGAGAAAACTGGCAAATATAGAGTTAGGAGAAGCACTCACGATGAACTGACAGCGGTCTAGATCCTCCCGCTCTTGCATGTCCAACCTCTCGCGAAAGTCAAGCAAACTGCGCACGATATACTCGTTCCACACGAATCGATCATCAAACGCGCCAAGATCCGCCGTGCCTGAATCGCGCGATAGACGCTCCGCGAGCCGCGATGAGATGTCCCAGTGTGGGCCGAGGGCATAGTAGAACGAGCCGGACGAAAGGATCTTCTTCAGCGCCGCACAGGGGTGTTCGAACACGGCCGCGGCTGGCGGCTGCGCAGCACTGTTGGGTTGCTGGTACGAGTCGCGCATCGACATGACGTCAGCTTGTTCAACGTAGCTTGGGCTCGGGAGGGCATCGCCGACGAGGGTGAGGTCGTCCCAGACAGAAGACGTCAAACAGAAAAAGTTGACTTCGTGGATTTTAGCGACGGACTCTGGGGAGTTTGCACTCGGTCTAGTGTTCCCGACCTCGGTGGCAGACGTAATAACGGAAAGGAAGAGATCTGTTGCGGCAGTCTTCAGAAGGCACCGTCCCCTAAAACAAAATAAAACGTACCGTCCCCGACGCAAATGAGTCCCAGGCATCCTTTAACTACTCTGCTCGTCAGGCGCACCGAGTTGGCGAGATTCACTTGGTCTTTATGAAGAAATTCAACGACAGCCTGGTATGGGTTCTCTTCGGCCGCTCGGAAAACCAAGGCTCGTCTTGGACGGCCTTTGCCTTCTTCTTGCGAGCTTGTGACGAGATAGATCGCCCGAGGGTTTTCTACTAGGTACAGGTGCATGGCAAGGCCTAAGAGTGGGCCACTTGCCAGCTGGCCTGATATGGAAGGTGGTAAAGTGGCGTTGACCAACTCCAACTGATTGAAAAACGGTGACAGATTACGGTACGGCTAGCACGGTATCAAATCAGGCCCTGCTTTTTCAGGTCATCGTATGTCTTGCGGTTGTACACATTCCCCTCCTCATCTTCCAACTCCTCCATCGTCTCCTGCTCGAAGATCTCATGCCGACCTTCCCGCTTCAATCGCTCTGCCACTACAAGATGCGTGAGCATATGCGCATTGCAGCAAGACAATGCGGTACGTACAAGCCATGGCATCCTCGATCTTCGTGATTTCGTGAAAGTGCTTTGTATTCGGCAAGCCGAGAGCGCGCATACCAAACGCATGTCTCGACTCTTGGAAGTGCCGCTCAAAGTTTTTTCTGTTGCAAGTTTTTACGTGTTAATGATTTCAAGCGCCTGCACCACAATAGGACACTCACCGTCCCATATACACATGGTCCGAGCAGATCTCACACCGGTATTCCACCCCCAACCCGTGGAGCTTGTATAGCCAATACGGGATCGGCTTACCATCCCAACCCATTGGTAGTTTCAATGGGTTATATATGCGCTCTTCTTCTTCCTCCTCTTCCGCGCCGCCTTCAGGCCCTGCTGTTGGCTGAGGTGCGGGTGGCTTCTGCGCTTCTAATATCTCCTGCTCGCGCTCCTTTGCAGTTAGCGAAAAGCGGCGCTCGACGTTCGCCTTGGTATCGTTCAGAGTCTGTGCTAAGTCAACGAGGAGTGCAGTAGCCAGATACGTCAACAGCGCAGCAGTACGATGCTTGTTCTTGGATGACGCTGTAGGCCCGTTGGGGGTACGGATAGCAGATGGAGGGCCATTCGGGTTGGTAGGGGGTTGATCCGACGAAACTTGTTTGGAAGTAGCTTTGATGTGCTTTTTTGAGGTGAGATGGGCGTCATATACCGTTTGTTTCGAGTACATCCTTTGGCCTTGCAAAAGGGTAAATCAGGAAGAGCGCCAAGAGGAGGGGAATACTAACAAGCTGTACACCAGATGCCCTCTCCGCTGCCATCCACCTGAGCCTTCTGACTTCCATCCGCCGTCCAACCATCGATTTCATCCGCTTCCCACTTTTTATCAAACTCCTCAATCGTTGAAGTTTGCTTTGACTCGATATCGAACAGGGGCTGCGTCCGGCGCATAAAGGACGTGAGGTAGGTATTCAGCGCGCCAATGTATCTGAGGTATATTGAGTATAGGTTGAGGTGTGTTTTAAGTGACGTACGTCTCATAGTCACGACAAAGTCGCGTCTCTTTGGGGATGTCCATATGAATGGGTCCCTTTTCGGAAAGTAACAGGGCATCAAGGTATTGGAGATAGCCAATCCGCTTTCCAATATTCTTCATATTGTTATAGGTAGTGTGATTCGCGTGCAAGTCGAGATACTTGCCATACACTTCTTCTCCAGAGAACATGTTTGCTACGGCTGATAAAAGCGGGGATGAGCGGGCACAATAATAAATGTTCTACAACCAGACTCACGATCCTCGTAGACATAGTCATCGTCATAATCCTCGGGATCAACTTCCTCGAGAAGGGTGGCGATGTCGAACTCGACCCCATCTGCACCTGCATCAGGATATTTGTTGTGGTGCTCCTGAATTTTACCCAACCTGGTGTAAAATTCGGACAAGTCCCCTGGTTGGCTCGGCGTAGAAATTGTGTCGATCTCTAGCTTGCGCGCGTCTTGATCCTGATATGCTGAATTTAAGGTGGTGATGCGGGACGAAATGCGGTCAAGTATCTGTGCGGCTTTGTGTTCGTTCTGAAGACGGCCCTGATGAACATTTTGGGGACGAGAGAGGACTGTATAAAGAGCTCGCTCGTATCGCTCGATTTCTTCGTGTGTCTGTCGCTGTAATTCGATGATTGAGTCCATTGTCAGTCTGGTTTCTTGTTTCAATTGCTTGTCACTGTTTCTCCCCGGTTACGTTTAAACTCCGCCGAGATTCCCTGGTTTTTCGCGCTCCTTCTGCTCTCTCAAAGTAATGGCTGGCATCAACCCCAATGACGACGTTCGTCCTCTCCTTCTTTTTCTTATTTACCAATGACCTTTTCTTTACAGAAACTCATTTTCGAGTCTTCCGAAGCTGTCTCTGTCATCTCTACCTTCGATGACCTTAGTTTAAAGGAGGATCTCCTACGAGGAATTTACGCCTACAGTGCGCCATTGCTCTCTCTCTCCATCCATCTCGTCCTCTGACACGTATACTACACAGACTTTGAGAAGCCTTCTGCAATTCAACAGCGTGCAATTCTCCCAATAACACAAGGACGGGATGTCATTGCGCAAGCACAGTCCGGAACGGGTAAAACGGCGACCTTTTCCATTTCAATGCTTCAGTCTATCGACGTTTCCGTCCGAGAGACCCAGGCACTCGTCCTTTCCCCCACGCGTGAACTTGCAACGCAGATTCAATCCGTCGTCCTCGCGCTCGGTGACTACATGAACGTCCAATGTCATGCGTGTATTGGAGGTACTTCCATTGGCGAGGACATCCGTAAACTCGAATATGGCCAGCACATTGTCTCCGGGACACCAGGGCGCGTCTTTGACATGATCCGTCGACGTATACTTCGCACCCGGAATATTAAGATGCTCGTCCTCGATGAGGCCGACGAACTCCTCAACAAGGGCTTCAAGGACCAAATTTACGATGTCTACCGTTACCTCCCCCCTGCTACCCAAGTTGTACTTCTCAGCGCCACCCTCCCTTACGACGTCCTTGAGATGACAACAAAATTTATGACCGACCCTATCCGCATTCTTGTCAAGCGTGATGAACTGACCCTTGAAGGTATCAAACAGTTCTTCGTTGCCGTTGAAAAAGAGGATTGGAAATTCGACACCTTATGCGACCTCTATGACACCCTCACCATCACACAAGCCGTCATCTTCTGCAACACACGACGCAAGGTGCGTTTTTTTAGTTGAAATTATGCTCTTATTTGCCTAAATGCGTTGTACAGGTTGACTGGTTAACCGAAAAGATGCGCGCAGCAGATTTTACAGTCTCGTCAATGCATGGTGAGATGCCCCAAAAGGAACGTGATGCGATCATGGCAGAGTTCCGTAGCGGGACCTCGTACGTTTTTTTTCCCTCGATACATGCGCTTCTGCTAAAGCTTTTATACTCAGGCGGGTGTTAATTACAACTGACGTTTGGGCTCGCGGTATCGATGTACAACAAGTCTCTCTGGTCATCAACTATGATCTACCAGCGTAAGCAACCGTTTGGCTGTCGTACTATCCATATCTCATCCTCCAAATAGAAACCGTGAAAATTATATCCATCGTATCGGTCGTTCAGGTCGGTTTGGCCGCAAAGGTGTTGCTATTAACGTGCGTCGTAGTGGCAAAGTGATTATATGTCTACTAATTTAACTGCACTATTCTAGTTCGTGACTGTGGATGACGTTCGAATTCTACGGGATATAGGTTCGTGGATCTGTTGCGTTCATTGTATTTCATCGCTTACATAATTCAATTCATAGAACAATTCTACAGCACACAGATAGTGAGCTCACCGCTTCATGAAGATTTTCCCCATTGCTGACATTCAGCCTTAGGACGAGATGCCAGTCAACGCCGCCGAGCTCATTTAGTGTCACGCTTGTTTTTTTTTACTGCTGTAGCAGTGTTCACGCTCATCTCAGCTTGATGTATTGCGCCCACTCGCGGCCTGCTCCTTATTGTAAAGCACCTTACTTGTACATCCTCATGCATGATCCCCGCTTCGCTGTGTTTTGGACTATGAACATGAACTACTTGGTTTTCGACAAATCGGGGGAGCTTCTGAGGGAATATGCCCAAACTCACACTAGCTACAATATCTGAGCACGCTGTCACTTTAAAAAACAAAAATATTAGGGGAAAATTTTTGATGATGAGTCGAGTTACGTGTGCTATAAAACATACACCGACAGCAAGAGATCCAATGTAACCCTTAGAATTGCTCAATCGTATTTCTTCATCGCCGCTTCCAGCTCTTCGGGGTCAAAGTCGAAAGCCAAATCAAAACTCGAGTCGGGATCGGTCCCAAAGCTCTTTTCGTCCTCTGGCCGTTGCACAGGCTCCGACTGGCGGGCCGTAACACTGCGGGTAACCACCCGCGGACTGGAGGATGCACGGGAAGCATTGACAGCAGGCAT
>QLPA01001120.1:0-54232 GCA_003313945.1 Lactifluus pinguis
TCCACTTTGGTAGAACATCAACGGTCCGTGGACTGCTACTTTCATATTTTGAGACTTTTCTTGCTTTTTTGAATAGGTTTATCTCATCTGCTTGGACATGACCCTAATTTAAGGTGCAATCACGATGATATTTTAGCCTCAGAGCAGTCGTATTTTCTACTACTTTTAGTTGTAGACACCATCCGCTTCGTCCTTTTCTCCCCAGCCCGAGCACCTGAATCGGTGTCCGCCTTTCGTTTGCTCGTAACAGTCACACCATCCCTATGACTCTCACCAATGTTTAGTGAAGTGTGCAACGTCTGCGCGAGAGAGATGACTTGTTTACACATCCCACCCAACCCCGCAAAGCGGCCGTGGGCGAGTAGGCGGCTGTGAAGAATAGTCCACAAGGTAGGGTCCCAGATTCCCACAAATGAGTCGGACTTGACCACGAGGCGCTTCGTCGTGCGTGCGCCGACGAGAGCCAACTTTAACACCTCCTTGACGCTCGAAGTAGATGATGTATCTGTATCGCAAATAAAGGATAGCGCGCTGTGCAAGGTGCGCTGTAACTGCCCCACGAATGCTGCCACTTCATCCAACTCGTTGTCGGCCTTATTGAGTTTCGGTTAAACGACAAATAACAAATATGATCACAAAACGACGAACCACACTTGGTGCACTATTCAGCAGCAATTCCATGAGAGTGTAAGCCTGGCTTCGTCGGTAAGCGTTGACAGCCTTCATGGGCGCTGCGAGTAGCGCCGCACGCATGCCCCACGCAACACGGGGGTACCGTTTGATAAAATCGCTAAAGAATTGTGTGTTGAGGTCAGATGCCTTGCGCTCGGTAAAGTCCACCAGCGACATGGTGTACGCCGCTCGAACCGTCTGATCAGCGCTGACATGGAGCAGAGCCCTGGATACGTAAAGACTGCAATGGCCGATGATGGCAACTGCATTGCGCGAATGCGCCTTGCGTGCGCGGATGTGAAGATTTTCCAGAATCTCCGAAGTCTTCGCGATGTCGACCACCAGGGGGACCTCTTTGAGCTTGCTGATGCGCGATTTAAGGAGTCCGGCGGCTTTTTCTGAGACTTGCTTCTCGTCGGAGAACGTAAGTGTGAGAAGCGGGATAACAAATTGCAAGATGTATGGACTCGCGGGCTGCCGTCTAACGAAGATGTCCAAAAGATCCATAACACGATTTTTGAAGTGCGTGGCTTCTCTTTGTGCCCCTTCTGTGACGCCAGTCAATAAAAACAAGCCCGGTAAGATGAGATAGAGGACCTTTGTCTTTCTTCCCTCTTTCCCGATCTTTCAGTATCTGCGCAAGCTGATCATCTATCGCCATCATCTGGTCGTCGTCAAGTTCGTCTTCAGATTCTTCATCAGCCATATCAAATGTAGGACCGGTGCCATTTCTCTGTGAATTTTCTTCGTCTTCTGCTTCGGTGCTTTCGGAGCTTTCATTATCCTCAATCTCTTTAGCGGATGATTCCGTGTCGTCGTCCTGATCGTCGTTGTCGCTACGGCTGTTCTGCGAGAGCCCGTCATTCTCGTCCATCTCCGAGTCGGAGTCGGCGAGTAGTTCCGAAGGGTCCCGATGTTCCAGTTGCTACGGCATATGTTGTTGATACTCGAGAAGACCCTAACCAAAACACTCACAGAGAGGATCAAGTCGATAGCACTATCCTTGACTGCACCGCTAAGCAAGGAGAAGCTCTGAGTGCCCACAGCACGCATGTATGCAGTCCCCTTCTCGAGGAAGCCTATGATCAAATCCATAAGGACATCAATAGGTTCGGGCCGGGGTTCGTCATCTTCAATAGACTCGGATACATCGGGCTTCTCCTGCGATAGAGGGAACAAGCGTGATGCGCTGTCGATGCAGGACTGGCCCGTAGAATGTCAGCAGAGCGTATTGAGGGTCGAATATATGCGTCACCTCGAGCGAGGCTATGTCTCTCGCGCCAGGGCTATCTGCGATATAAAATTGAAGGATAGAGGATTGTAAGAGCAAATCGACGCCCTGTGCCTCTTCTCTTCTTCTTCCCTGGACCTGGACATGCAAAGACTATATATGAAGAAACGAAGAGCACCAATATCGGACGTACCTCCCTTAACCAAGCCGCTACTCTGCAGGCGCGTTCTAACCTTTCCCGATCTTCTTGTACGAGCTCCGCGAGTAGCACAGCATGCTTGTTATCCCGTTCCAACTTCTGGATTGTTTGTATCACCCTCGAGATCCAGAGCTTGTCATCTCTGATAGCGCCAGTCATCTTCTGCACGCTGTCCGTTGTCTTGGCGATAGATGACAGCTGGATGAGATCCGCCAAACAGCTGAGCAATCGTTCGCGGCATTGTCGCTGCAGATGATCCGGGTACGGCGGTGAAGGTACCGTCCGCAACTGTGTGTGTTCAGTTAGTGGAAACCAATCTTAAGCCGGTGGAAACGGGTGTACGCACGGCAGAGATCGAGCTCCCCTTGGACGGCCTCTTTACAGAGAAAATCCCGTGAACGATGAACCAATCCAGGACCAGCTGCACCCAATCATCACTCTTGGGAATTGCACCATTACGAATGAGGGCCGTGAATTGTTCAACGACCCATGAGCGACGCGCATTGATGACCTGAACATCGAACCTGGCTCAGAGTGAGTTATCGTAAGCGTCTGAAAGGGTCGGACCCCGTACTGCTTGGAGGCAGGGCCTCCATCCGTCTGCTCTAATAGGTGTGCGATGTAATCTTTGATGCCTTCGGCGGTCATTGTTGATAGTATGGACTCCACAGTTTTGGTTCTCGTAAGCTTGTCGAACTGTTGGTTTCCATGTACGCCCGTTAGTTGTAAAATAAAACTTAATCCCAACGTCGAGTCCTTTTGTACAACAGAAAGGATCCCTGTCGCCTACGGGACTTGCCAGTAAGCATACACAGACATTACAAGAGGTAGAATCAATACTCGCAATTTGCTTAGCAAACGAGTGCAAGTAGCGGTCCAAGTGCGACAGATGGTTGATCCAAGTCCGCATAAAATTCTTCGTGAACAACATCTCCAGGTCCGCAGCTTTGACACGCGGCAAGGCTCTTTGGAAGATCACAAAGCCCCAGTACTTTCGTTCGTTTGACGCAGACCCAGCGAAGAGTGATTCTGTGCATGGCGGATGATTTAGTGTCTGAGACTTCTGCAATAGGGTTACCCACCGTCGACCACGATACGGAAGAACTCTTGGAAGGAACCCTTTGGAGAACGTCCACTGCCCTCTGGAGGCAGCATTTTGTCTAACAACTCATCCCAAACGTGATGGACCTGCGGTCTCCATGGTCGGCCGAGGGTCTTCACCGCACAATCGTCGTCTTCAACCTCGCCTTCCTGTACTCTTTTCAATCCTGAGACATAGCGCTAAACAAAGCACGTTCACGTACTCTGAATATCCTCGCAATTGTCATCAAATTGGCTGGATGCAGCACATCCCCATGCTTGATGGTCGGTGCCCACAGCTTGCGCCATTCACGCTCTCGCTCAGGCCACAGCCTCTGAGCGCGTAATGCAACCGCAAGTTTTTCCGGCGTCCACACCGCTCGGCTCTTTGCTGTTCCTCCCTCCGCTGAGGATGCTTCGCCAAACACGTCCTCGAGCAGAGTGTCGACTGCATCCTCGCGCCAGGGTAAGTCCTCGTCATCTGACGCCGCGAGAAGGTCCATTGCACGTTCGATCACCCAGTACGCCGCTTCGGCAAGCCATGACTTGGCACGCGCGAGCTCGCGCAGAGCGTCGAGTACAGCGGAGCAGCTCTCGGGCGTGCTCGGTGTGAGCGTCGAACGAGGAAGTGGGGGTCGTGTGCGGGTGAGCAGGCCGGAGTTGACGATCGCGGTGAGACCAAAAAGACGCGCAAAGAGCGAGTCGCGCTCTTCCTGGCCGGTTTGGCTGCCTGTTACGCGAGTGGCGTCGAGGAGAAGTGCTAGAACTTGCGCACAAGAAACTGTCGTGAGACGAGAAAGGAGCTCGTAGACTGTCAATCATGGTTGATGGAGAGGAGTATAGTTAGTTGTTCCATACCTCTGTCAGCGCGACTGCGAATCCGAGCCGGCTACTTTCCCTTGGACTTGCGAGACCACGGACAAGCCGACGAATCGAGTACGCGACATCAGGTGCGTTCAGGGAATCAAGAATAGAGTCGAGCTCGAATGGGTCTTCTTCTCGCTCAATGACATCCTCGTCCTCACTAGTACTCGAGGACGCGTCCTCCTCGGGAGACTTGTGCTCGAACGATGCCTGGAATTTTTCTAACGTGCTGATGAGTTTGACAGATGCACCAAGACGTTGTTTCTTATCTGCAGAGGAGAGATCCCAGAAAAGTGGAAGAGTTGTGGACATGGACACCACCGACACAGATTTCTACTTCGATTTTTTTTTTTTGCAAATTTCGAGGGCGCGGGAAAAACATACGATCTATGGACAAAAACAATCTCGTTCGCTCGTTTATTTTCTATGCATCGCAATACACAACTCGTCGACAGTTTTTATCTTCTAATACGACTCTGAAATTTCAAGGCTTCGCATACACCCCGTTCATCCGTGAACATCCAACCCACCACGCGGCAGCCTCGGCTCACCCTCCTTGTACGGCTGGCCAGTCTCTTTACGCAAGAGATCGTTGAGCCACTGCCCATGCGGTCTGATCTTCTCGCCGCGAGAATACATCACTGCCAGGTAGAGCCACGCGGCAGCATTCCCGACCGTGCCGACCTCGTCCGAGACGTTTTTACTCGCAAAATTAGACATGGTTTCATAGAGTTTCTGGTCCGTGTAGAGGTCGTAAAGGTGGCCCGCGACTGATTCGTTATCGCCGACCTCGCAAAGATAACCCGACTTGCCATGTTGGACCTGCAACGGGATCCCACCGGTACGCGATGCAATGACCGGTATGCCAGCATGCAGAGCCTCGGAAACTTTGACTTCAAACCCTTCGCGTGTAGATAGCTGCAATGCTATCTTCGAGTTGTCCATGAGCGCATTGAGCACTTGTAGTACCGTCAGTGGGTAAATCATCCAGTTAAAGTTGCAGGAAAGCGTACACTGGTCACTCGGAGGTAAGCGCATGACGACAATGTCACTAGCAAGATGCTGGTAGGTATCTGAGTGGATGAGCTTGTAGACCTGGTCGTAGATGATGCTTGCATCGGGATCGTCGACTGCACCATGTCCACAAAGGAGCAACTGAGGTGCTTTGTTCCCGTCGATGTTTGCTTTCGTCCTCAGATGTTCGCGGAACTTGGCGTAGGAGTCGATGACATTGGGAATTCCCTTGGCTGGGTCGAACCGTGCGATCTGGATCACGTAGTCCCGCACAGGCCATCCGAGCTCCGTCATCTTTTCTTTAGCACACAATGAACGGAACTCGCCCATATAATACTGTGAATCCCATGGGTCGAGTTTCTTGTTCAGTCCATCAAGCCTATTTGACCCTGCTTCAGCAGAAAGCAGCCAACAGCTTCGGTCGCGTACATACCAATCAGTGGCAGCGCCAAGAAGGCAGAGTTTCTCGATAGGTACATCACTTGGGACAAACTTGTTCACCGGGTGACCTACGCGAGGCGAAGATCAGAAACGCTCTACAATAACGTTTATGAGTACATACTAATAAACAGATCAGCATGCTGGATGTTATTCCAGAGGTATTTCCACACTTCCTCTTGAGGAGAACCTTCCTTGTGAACGAGATCGCTGCGTATCTCGATGTGTGAGCGATAAACGATGGGCACCTTTGGTCGGACCTTGCGGATTAGGGGGATCAGACCAGGCATCTGTGGGTCATCTGGGTAAAATATGACATAACCGCGATACTAAAAAGAAAGTGATAGGCGCGCACCGATGAATGCGACGTCGACGCCGCCAGGCGCGAGAGGGCCACCCTCAGCCGTCCAGCGTAGTCCGTTCTTGAGGATCCAGGCATCAAACCCGTCCTTTTGCTCCTGAGTAAGGCGAAGCGTGGGCGCGGCGACGCCTTGCAGGATATTGTGGTTGTTCTTTGTCGTGCGGAACACGGAGGGTGAGGGGTTCGGAATGTACCTGAGCGGGTGGGAAAGGAAATCGTAGTCAGTTTTTTGTGTTCACATGTAAAGGGACATGTGACAAGAAGGGTTCTCAGGGAAGGAAGCAAAGCCAAGCGAATTGTATTTCAAACCGTGCGGAAAGCCATAGTCCAGGGAAAGTGTGGAGAGAAAAAACCAAGCCTCGAGGCACTCACCAAGCAGCGTCAACGTCCAAAAGGGTAAGGAAGCGAATTAGCGCGTGTCTCATCTGAAATTAGATCCGACAAATTTATGTTAGTACTTGGTAGATGGTACCTGACAGATAAGGAAGCGACGCTCACGAGGGCAACACCACCTGCAAGTGGTGTGGGAAATGACAGATTTCAATCTCAATTTTTGGTGGGAAAGAGGGATCACTCTCACCGCCTTGCGGGGTAGAAGAAAAGAAGCCGATCTTGACTTTTTTCTCGCGAAGTTCATCCGCAAGTTGAACGACAGCATTCCATGTTCCCTCCCCGACCGTGTTACGGTAGGTATCCAGATCGTCTATAAGGTGGATCTTGCCGGCAGCATCAACAGTGACCTGATTGCGTGGACCAATGGAGAGACGTGGGTTGTTGCCGGGACCATAGTACATGAGTGCCTTGCGAGCCGCCGAGTCGGCCTGTTCATCGATCGTACGGGGAATAGGAAGCTTCTGTTGGACATTTCCAGCAGAGAGCATCCCTGCGGTCTGGGCGAGGACCGAATGATCGACATAGACGGTCGGTGTCTCAGCACCTGAAGGGGCAAAGGAGCTAGCAGCCGAGCTGATGCGATGCTTGATATTGGTACGAGTGGCCGAGTCGGTATGATAAGGTTTGATATTAAACACGATGGGGACGATATCTAGCTCCAACCATAGACGAGTACAGAGGTTCGGAGCCTGTATCGGTGTTAAAGAGGGAATGAAGAAGGAGATAGAAGGGGACAAACCTCACGAAGCAGACTGAGAGTAACACCAGCACCCAAGAATTTGCAGAGATGCTCTGAAGAGAACTTTCGCAGAGTGGCGATGATATGAGATTCGATCACTTCCGTCTGCTTATCTGATTGTGCAGCATCGTACGGGAGGATGGTAGAGTTGAAATCCGTGTTGTAGACAGAGTCGTGGATGGAGATGGCAAGTTCAAAGCCAGCCTTGTTAGCAAGGAGGGAACCAGCGATACCGGCCCACATAGGCTACGCGCAATATTTAAGTATGTGAGAAATAAAAACGATGAAGGCAGAACGAACGGTAAGGCTGCTGAACGCCTGGATGTTTGGCCTCTCCGTGGAGGGAGTGCTTGACAGTCTGCCCCTGACAGAATCTGAAGGTTTCGATACGAATTGTTGAGGTGTTAAGGGAGCCATCCTCGAGGACAAGAAAGAAGAATCTTGGGGAAAGGGCGGCATTGGAAAGGGCTAAAGGAGCAAGTCTTTTATACGGCTGTTCAAGGCACAATTGAATGCGGGGTAGATAAATATATAAATTTATTATTCCACTCGGCTAGGCCAGGCACGACACTTGGAACCAACTCGTGCGCCTCCAACTCCCACTCCCATGTCGAATTGTCTGGAATGCGGACATCTCACTGAATCAATTCGAGATATTGGCTCTGCCGTATGTACAAATTGCGGTACACTAGTAGACTCTTCACAACAGAGTGCTCTTACCTCTTCCACCGATTTTCTCGATGTCATTTACACCCCGCCAAACTACTCTCGTCCAACCACTCTCAAGAGCATCCGCCGCAACCCCACGTGGGACCTCCAAGGTCAAGGCACCAATTCCAGAAACGAGCGTAATAAGGTCATTTTTATTCATTTTTCTTCTCTCGTTTCCACTGATAGATCGCCGCCACTTTCCAGTTCGCTTTCCACGAATTCATCTGCACCCTTGCCGACCGTCTGGGACAACATGGTGCAGGACCCCGCGCCCAAGCGATCTTTGATTCTGCGATGCAACGTACTTCCCTCAAATGGGGTCAAGCAGCCAGACGTGCCGCAGGCGCGTCTCTCGTGTTTGCAATGAGAGAACAAGGTCGAGGAGATCGTACTCATTCCGTTGCCGTCAGTCATTCCTTTTCTTCCCTACCCTCTTCCAGCTTCCCCACATAACCACTTTGCCGGGTTGCATACCTGCGTGTGCGTTATTCCCATTGTCCAGTGCGCCCATACCTCTTTCCTGAGGGATGTTCTTTGCCCAGACAGTGAACCTCTCGTCATCGGCATTATGTCCCTTGTTCCCGCTTCGTCGATCATATTGGAGAACATATTAGGACGATTTGAAGAGAAGCTCGTAATGAATCAACTTTTCTGATCGCTTCCTTTCCTTTATTGGGTGCGCAATTACGAAATGACAATAGCCAACTAACCACGTTTTCTCCCTAGTACCTCCTTTCGGAGCCAGTCATCGCGCTAAAGCGTACCCAGTTGCGCCTCCTCCCACATCTTGACCTTGCGCTTCCACGCTCTCAGGCACCCACATATCTCCCCACACTCGCCACACATCTCGGTGTTCTCGCCTCTGCATCACCTCCACCCCTTCCGAAAGATACACTCGCATTCCTCAAGCCCTTTCTCGTCTTGCCTGCTACTCTAGAGGGTGTTCTGCGCACCGCCCGTGCGCTTCACGATTTTTCGGAAAATGGCACACTCAACGGAACAAGCGCAGCTGCGGCTGCGAGCGCAATGTTGCTTCTGGCCCTCGAAGCACATACACATCCTCCTCGCTCAGCTCCGCACGCCCTTGTTCTCGCCGCACAACTCGGTGCAGCTGTCGGCGCGCGTGGCGCAGCGGTCATGGTACATTACCGTGCCTTCGTAGACATCATTGAAGCGGGTGCATCGCGCGTACCATGGTTAGTGAGTGCTAACACCACCGGGAGCAGGCGCCTCTCGCGGAGATCGGGGGTGGCGAGAGCAGTGCTGGACGTGCTACAATTCCAAGATGAGCTCGAGCGAGCTGCGGTGGACAATCGTGGCGGCCCAATCCGTATTGAGATCGAGGCAGAGAATGATGCAGGTGAAGAAGACGAGGGCAACGAAGGCGATGATGAGTCAGTGTTAGATGCCCTTATCCTGCAGGTCGAGCTAAAGTCCACTGAAAACATGCGGGTGGACACCCGTGCGGCAGCAGGCGTCGTTGCTTCTCCTATACGCAAACCTAGAAAACATCGCACGGCTGCGAGCCAAGCAGCTTGCTTTCTCCTTGATCCACTCTCTTGCAATGCCCCTGCTCGCACAGCACTCACCCACACAACGTACCTCCTGTCTTCTGACGCCTGCCCCGGATCCGCCGCGCCACCAACGCGGCTACAACTCCTCACTGCCGAACGCGGCAACGCAGAAGCGATTCAAGACGATGAACTATTCGACGACGACGAGTTGGAGGGGATTGTAGTCGGCACTGACGAGCAAGCGCGGGAGGAGCGTGAGGTGAGGGCACAGACATTGCAGATGATATGGGGCGACGAGGAGGACGCCGATGCCGCGAGGGCAAATACGAGCGGGGGAGATGGTGGGAAGAGTCGCAGGAAGAGGGGGAAGGAACGAGTGGATATCAACAAGCTTGCGGCTCTGCTGGAATCAGACGACGCGTTCACTGCACTGGGACTCGAGGAGTTGGATCCGGGTGAAGAAGAGGTGGGACACGAAGAGGCGGCGTGGATAGAGTGTGAAGGCACTGGCAGCGAAGAAGTGGTAAGCGAGTGGAGAGCAGTGTCTCCTGGAGGATGTGAAGTAGAGTTGGACTAAAGCTGTGACGAGCTGTCGATACGAAACCCACCCTGTCGGTTGATAATTCACCCCTGGCTTCTCAAATGCTAGCAATTTGCGTCCTTGCAACACCGACCGCTGTTAATGCTACTGTATAACGCGGGAACAAGGAAAACCGGTCTAGCCACTTTATGGTTGTATCCCCATTTGTACTTCTCGACTTTGAATGTCTGTCCGAGAAATGATCCTTATAGATAAGTGCCGCCACGAGCCTGTTGACTCGATTCGCAGAGCATTGGCTCAGTTTTCTGCCCCTGTGAAGAGATCCGTAACTGCAATGTTGTGGACAAATCTCGAATTGAAGTCTAAAGCATAGCCTGAGGATCCAAGGACATGTACAGAGCGGTTCGGCGATCACGCGATCACGACCTCGGAAGTATTAGTGCGGCATTGCTGTTCAAGAACGTTCAACGCTCAACGCTCAACGTTCAACGTTCAACCCCAACCCCAACCTTGCCAACTGAGGTTGCTTGTATCAGAATCCAGCCACAATGGAAATTGACCTATATTTGCCCACTTTTCGTACAATGCGCAAACGCTCGCGTTCCCGGTCTCCAACCCCCTGTGAGCATGACCGTCCTCTTGTACGCACTCCTATCCTTGGCACCTTGTTCTACCTGAGCGTGTCTGTATCTGTGACAGAAACGCTCATTCGCCCCGACGCTCACTGTTGACGATGGTGCGCTTGAGCTACCGCCGTCCTTCGCGTCCCCCCACACTCCAAGTCCTTCCACTCCCATACAAGTACAGACGATGTCTGCTCTCTTACTCGTCCCAAGGCCCGCACAATCAGGATGTACATCTGCTGTGGATGCAGACGCGAACGTCCAGGACGAGCAGTGGGTCGCCCTCACGCGGAACCTGACGCTCCTCCCAGCACGAGGCACTATGGAGCATGAGACCGTTGGGAGTTGCAGCAGAGAGGAAATCATGATGGTTCGTATTCGAACATACCTTTTCCCACCCTCGAAGATCCATTGCTCGCATCTGACGATATCGCGTCGCGCTATTCCGTGTCATCCAGAACCTAGATGAGCCACCACCCAGGCCTTCTTCTTCAACCCTACTCAACTCACACCTGCAGCACGAAGTGCAGGAGCCACCATGGATTCACATTGACAACACGGCTCCACAGTTCTTGAACCTCAATTCCGACCCACCCATGGCATGTCTTCCGTCGCCTCGGCCAACCCTGCCTGCAGCCGCAATGTTCCTACAGGCACCTACACCTCCTGCATTTCCCACACCCCCCCTTTCCGTTACCTCGCTCCCCCCGCCGCTGCCCTTCAGCCGCCCTAGTATGGACATTTCACCACTCACTCGCCAGGAGTCACAACAACAGCATATGTCTGCGCCTGCACGTCGCTCGCGTTTCACCATGGGACCCCGACCAGACTGCGACAAGTGTCGGTTGGGCGTGCCTGGACATTATGCCCATTTCGAGTAGCCCGCATGATCAAGATTGTCACGCATTGCACGTACTTACAATTTTTTTAATCAATGTTTTCTGGGTGACCCAAGTAAATCGCATCGTATACTAGAAGTTTGGCATGCGCAAAGAAAAGGCGACCATTTGTGTGAACTTCTTGTCTCTGGGATGCAGCGAGTGGCCAAGGATAGTTTGTGGGGCGTCTCTTTGGCGAGAGCGCCCAGTTACTTGTCTCTCGCTCTAACACCATTACCCTCGTGTCAACTCACGATGGTCCTTCTTGTCACTTCAGATAACGAGCAGTTCGTCGTCGACAAGGATGTTGCACAACATTCCGCGTTGCTCAAACCCTTCGCTGAGAGTAAATCCTACCTCTGGTCCACCCACCTTATCCGACACCCTCAGCTAACACGTGATGGTCATAGACGACAGTGGGAGTGATCAACCGGTTCCACTGCCAAACATTTCTTCGAGCGTTTTGAAAAAGGTAAGTGTCATGTGAACACCCGGGTTTTCCGCATCTCATATCATCCCGAACGCAGGTTCTTGAATACTGCGAGCATTACCGAGGGGTGCAACCTGCAACCACGGATCCCCAAGCACAGAATTTCACCACTAGCCTCAGCGAGTGGGATAAGAAGTTTATGGCTGTTGACCAAGAGATGCTCTTTGAGATTATCCTGGCTGCTAACTATCTCGACATCAAGCCTCTTATGTCAGTGCTTATGGGCAGTGTACCTTGACATGTTTGATATTAGCGACAGTGATATCGGCTGCAAGACCGTTGCAAACATGATCAAGGGCAAAACTCCTGAAGAGATAAGGAAGTTGTTCAACATAATGAACAACTTTACTCCCGAGGAAGAGGTAAAAGAATTCTGCTGTTCTGGTTTGGCAAGGATTATTGATCAATGTCCTATCATAGACTCAGATCAGGGAGGCGAACGTACGCTTGTTAATAGTTGGGCCGTCTATAGTTGCTAACCTTGCTCTTAATTTCAGGAACAGGCAGAGGATCACTAGATCACTAGCAGAGACGATGGACCCGTAGGAGCGTGATATTCAGTATATCTTTTTTATGCGGGTATCTGTCTCGTCATCTTCCACGAGACCGGCGAAATAATAGCTGTAAGAGTGTACCCTTTGTTGTATTTGATCAAGTATCCTCAAAATGACATGATTATGACTCTCGTTTGCGTCCGTCTATACGGGCTAACCTCGGTTGAACAAACACTCAGGCTATTTCAGTTCTATTAGGACTAGCCCTTACACAAATCCTCAAAGCACGTTATCCACCGAGACATCAAACCGACAAATCTCCTCTTGGGCATCAACAGCGAGCTCAAGATTGCAGCATACTAGGGGGTCATAATATCTTCATGACACCAACCAACACTCTGCTGCATTCCATGGACAAAAGCCCATTATCAATCACTAATGATTGATACGATATCGCGTAGACATTCTTGGCGAAATTTGATGGCGAGAGCCATTCCTATTTGACACGAGTGACTCGGACTTCCCTCCCTCTCACGTCCGATCTGATTCGGAGGAACTATACTATACAAATAATGATAAAGAAAAACAACCTCCAACTCCGCTTCAGGCATCAAACAGCAGGCTGTACAAGTGCGCGGTGCGAAACTTCACAGAACTAAGCCCTTTCCGCCGAACTAGCTCTCTGTGCCCAGTCAGATCGCTATCGAACAAGAGTTCATCGTCACTATTTGTCCACTCCGCGTCAGGAAGAAGCGACGTAGCCAAGGGTGAGCTAGGCAGAGATGAGTCCGCTTGGTTTGTATGTTCCTGTTCCAGTTTCTGAACGGGATCAAAATTACTGTTCCGCTCTACTGCGTCTACGTGCTTTTCCACTTCCCCAGCCTCGTTTACGTCTTCATTACCGAGTTCCGACCAGACATCGAAGAGTTCAGTGTCCACCATTATTGCAGAGTCTTCGCTGTGTGAACGGCTAGGTTGACTGAGGAGTGGACTAAGAGGTTGCTCTCCCTGTGAATCAACAAGTATTCCCGGGTCGTACCAAGGCTCGATAGTTGAGTCGGCTGCGACATCGTCTTCATCTGCCAGTCTGCTCCTTTGGAACTGACTGGAATCCGAGTCTGTAAACCCGTCCTCTGCCCTAGGCGAGATTGAGGGGTCTATGCCTTCCTCGCGATCACCCCCTTCGTCCTGTTCTCCGTATTGTTCGAGCCCATTAACATCCCAGTGCTGGGCCTCTGCTGGAGTTGCATTCAAGGAGTGCTGCTCTTGCTGTTGCAATAGATACGCAGCAATTCTGCGCTCGTCCATTTCTGGGCTCGACTCTGCGCCATTCATTTGAAGACTGCGGTGCACCCGGCGAGCCTCGCGCAACCTCGCCTCTTCAACGCGACCCTGTCGCTCGAGCCGGCAGAATTCGTGCGCACGAGTCGGTGTCGGGGGGGAGTAATGGGGCAGCCGTACGGGGGAAGAGTCGGGAGATTCGGTAGTAATTTTCAGCGCCGCTTGCCTCGCGGGTCCTCGCGGGGCAACCTGCGCGGATGAATGTTTTGAGATAAGGGTTGCCCGAGAGGATCGCACAGGCGGATGGTCTTCGCTGTCGCTCCCTGACTCATCAGCGTCCTCCTCCTCCTCCTCCTCACTCTCCTCAGTTTCGTCTTCCACCGTCCCACGAGTTCCCTCATGCGTCAACAAACGCTCATATTCGCGCCCCGCTGCCTCACGCATGTGGCGCAATACTCGATCTGCATCCTCGAGACTTCGCTGCCTCGTAGCAACCTCTCGTACAATGTCGATGTGGAACTTGTGGTTTTCAGCCATCCGTGCATAAACCGCTTCCAATCCAAGCGCTAGCACAAGCTCCTTGTTCGACTCGGACAGGTTAGAGAGCGTTGATAATCTTGTTGGGTTGTGGGATTCGTTCTTCTGCGCAACGCTTCTGCTACTGTTGCGGCTGCTGCTGCGTGACTCGGCGCTCCCTGTCCGGGATGTTCCCGCACTTTTGCCCGAATGTAACGCGCGCAAGTCGATATGTTGCACGGACGCTCGCCGAGTCGGCTCCTCGCTATGAACACCGGCGCCTAGCACGCCTCCGACATCTCCAAGCGTCCGCCTGCGTGCACCGCGATCGACCAGTGACACTGTGAATGGATCATCTGCGAGAGTCGGATATTGGGGCAGAGCGGGACGTTTAGACGGAGGGCCAGGGCCAGGAGGTGGAAGCTCGTGAGCAGAAACAGCAGGAAATAAGAGGCGGTTGCGGTCCGTTATCGGAGCTTGACCCTCCGCTCGGGTCAGTTCCCTAACAGGAACTGGCTTCAAGCCAGCCTTGCTGGCCGTAGGCTTTCCACCTATGGTGACACCCAAGGAGTCATGCGGGGAGACACGTCGATCTGAGGCTGATGGCAGTCGATCCCTGGAAGAAGAAGCTATGGCATTCTTCTGCAGCAGAGGCCGGCGCGCATTAGCATGAACACTACGGAATGGGCCTTCAACGAGGCGGGGAATGTCCTTCGCACAGCTTCGTGGTGGAGGACTTGCCCGAACGGGTGGTGTGTAGAATAAACCATCATCTTCCACCAGCACGGTGATTCGTTTGCGCGGCGAGGAGGGACGGTTGCATTTTTCATGTATGTCAGTGGAGATGGAGTGTTGGGGAATGATTCCAGGTTGCAACGAGGTATCACTCGCAGGTGATAGCTGACGTTGGAGCGGGCTACGCGGAGAATTAATAGCACTCGTGTGGGGCGGTGTTGGCTCTTGCGATGGCTGCAAAGAAGAGTCTGCGGGTTCATGTATGGATCTCGAAGCTCCGGCGACAACTGTCTGGGAAGGTGATTGAATAATTGTGGTGTCATGATTGGGGGGAAGTTTGTCAAGTGCTGCGGTGGCTCCAACATGACTTGGGCTCGGGGATCTGAGTAAAACAATAAATTATTGGCGATATGAACCAGAGAAGAAAGCGCATACCTGCTCGGAGACTTGAAGAGCTTAACTGCACCCCGATTGACAGACCCGGATGAACGAAACGACCTGGCAGATACACTAGCTCGGTACTCTGCTTCTTGATCGTTCTCCCGTGAGTCAGATAGTGCACCGGTATAGTCATCAGCTCCAATGACCGGTGCACCTCCATCCTCCTCGAGTAACAGTGGGTCAGTTCGAGCCTTCCCCGGTTCTACAAGTGGAGGTCTTGTATGCGGTGCATTCTCTTGACGTATTTTCTTTGCGACACGAGAATCGAAGCCTTCCTCCCCAGAGTCGGTCTCTCGCGGTCGCTTATTGGTTTGGTTCTCCCTGAGAGGTGTAGCAGCCCGGGCGGGAGGGATAACAGGAGCATCGACAGAAATCCCATGTTTCGTTTGATATTTGAGTATTTGGGCGTCGAACCGTTGTTGATTGTTCTTGTAGCGCTCGCGCCACGACTGGACCGAATGGCGGGAAGAAAAGGACCATTTATGTTCTGTCTGATGCGAGTGTCAATCGTACAGCATCACAATGAGGGCTGCGCATACATTTTCCACAAGCCTCTCGTATAACTTCATTCCCAGGCGCCCTTTTGGCCGTGGGTTATAGGTCGCGATATATTTCATGAGTAGGGCATCATCCTCGCCCGTAAATGCAACTTTGTGCCTATAGTCCATTATCACGATAAAGATAAAGGAAAAATAAAGGGAGAGAATACTTGCGACATTCTGAAGCACGTCGTGTCCGGCAACACGAGAGGTCACAGGTGAGAAATTGTGTGACATGTCGTGTTTAAGTTGTCACGCATCCGTGCGTACAGACCCTAACCCTATCTAGAATCTAATCTCTTCCACCTGCCCATTCTGCCTTGAACTCCTCTAGCGTGTGGTTATGGAAGTAGTCCCATAGTGGACAAATAGTCTCGATATTCTCGTGGTTAAGCTCGGGATAATACCGGATCATTGCCTCGTCCAGCACGGAAAATACGATCTACAATCAAGATGTCACCGGTCCAGTATACAATTGCACATACGCACCGACGCTTACCTCGTATCCAGCTTCGGCCAAGTGCAATCCATCCGTAAAGTAAACTTCTAATCCATTCTCGCTCTTTCCCGCTGCCTCCCACATTCTTGTCCATACATCCAGTACGGGCACGTCCTCTCTTTCGCCTACCTTTTTCACTTCCTCAGCATAAGTCTTCGTGACATCGAACGTCCGATTGTTCATCCCCATACTGGGAACATGAATGGGTGGTGGGGTGATCAGGAGAAGCTTTGTTTCGGGAGAATACCAGGGTGAATCGGGTGCCCGAATAGTGTGCACCATCGTTGTTAGATTCTCCGAGAACCGGGAAAGAGGGACGTGTTGCCTGTATTCTGGTAGACACGCATCATTTGCTCCAAACCAGATGGTAAGGAGTCGCAAGCGTGGGGTCCGAGGTTGTACGTCCCCTCGCTTTGCAATGATCTGGCCAAGCCCTGCTTCAGATAATGAACCTATAATACGCTATTCGAGTTGACATACCTGCTTTAACACTGGCAGTGCCCAGTCTGTATTGTACCCCGAGAAGCCACGATTGACAATGTCAAGCTTGCGCACATACAAATCTAGGATGGTACGTGACCCCGGGGTGTGGTACATTCCAATCTACGCTGTCGACGTACTGGCAAGACGAGAACCAATGCCCTTATGTTCAGGATCCCAGCTTCTCTGTGTGAGTGAATCTCCGAAGAGAACGACCATATCCTGACAGCTAGCAGCCATGTCAGTGGTTCGATGATAAACTAAATACGGCATCTCCCTTGCAGTGCCTTCACATGCCTTTTGCAGGTGATGCGTTTGCACTCGCCATCCGAAATTGAACACCGCGCTTCATCCATACGACGTCATATTCCTCATTCCAGTCTCAGGTTTCTACTCTTTGCTACTGCGTTTTCCCCCCAGCGCTCGAGTTCATTCTCTCTGTTTAATTAACCTTCCTAAAACAATTTTTACCTCTATTTTTAACAGAGAACGGCATCCATGCGTGTTCATGCACGAGTTCTAGGACGCACTAAGCAAAAGGCAAAGGCATCACCTAGCCAATCGCCACACCGGGGCATCAATCAGCTTCAATAGGGGCGGTCATGTCTCCTAGTTGTTTCAGGATGTCCGCCGCATCGTCACCCAAGCATGGGTTCAGCAACTTCAAGGCCTTTCTGACCCTTGACGCCACATCAACTCACGACAAACAGTGGGCGACTCTGTGCGAATGCTCACCTGCTCCGCTTAGTCTTCTCTTCAACCATGACACGCATCTTGTCTGCGTGCTGCGCAGCAGTTTCCAGCACATCTTCCTCAATTCCTGCAAGCCGTGCGCATTCAATCCCAAATGATTCTGTGGCGAGTCCCTTCGTGAGACGGTACAGGAACGTAATCTCCCGCACGCCACTGATTCGCACGTCCTCCGTAAATCCCATGTGAAGGTTCTCGACGTCTTCAGGGAACTGTCGCACCAGTTCCGCCCCGACAAGCGGGTAGTGAGTGATGAACAGTGTCTTACAGCGTTTGACGTGCATGAGATAGTGGAGAACAGCATGGGCAATCGCCATCTGAAATAAAACGTCAGATTTTGGACCCTTTCCGGACACAAACCAAGGCATACACCATCAAAGGTTGATGTACCTCGGCCAAGCTCGTCGAGGATGACCAAGCTCTTGTTTGTGACGTGGACAAGTATATCGCTCGTTTCCGACATTTCGACCATAAACGTTGAACGCCCACGCGCGAGTTCGTCCGAGGCTGGCAAGGCCAACTTAGACCACGTTCAAATCAACTTCCGTGGACTCACCCCCCATTCGGGTTAGAACGCCATCCAGCATGCTAAGCCTGACAGCCGTTGCAGGCACATACGAGCCGATCTGTGCCATAATCGCGATGAGCGCGATCATGCGCACCGCAGAGCTCTTTCCTCCCATGTTCGGACCCGTTATGATTTTGCTGCGTGGCTCGCCGTCGCCAAGGGAAACGCTGTTCGGCACAAACGGGTCCGCGCGTAGTGCCTCTACCATCGGGTGTCGTCCGTCGACAATCTCGAGCACGTCCTGTTCAGCTGTGAATTGCGGCTTGATATAGTTATTACGCATCGCAACAAGGGCGAGGCTGAGCAGGCAGTCAATCACTGCGAGCTTATTCACAGCGTCACGAAAGATCGCGTATTGAGTGTGTGAGATGTCTTCAAGGAAGGAGAGGAAGGCCTTGCTGGCAGCTGCATCACGCATCTCTCGAAACTGTTCTCGCAGGGCGAGTTTTTCTCTTACTGCAGGCGTATAATACCTACGCACTTTCTTCGTGCTGCCCAGAATTGAGTCGACGATCGATTTAGAATAATGCAGGATTTACCTGCTATGCATAAGCCAGGTATGTGGAATCTTGCTCAAATCTTCAGAGCGGCTAACTTCTACCAAGTACTATCATATTCTGTCAGAAATTGAATCGGAACTTTGATACTTTCCTTTCCCCACCTCATCACCCGAGCTAGTTGTCCACTGGAGTCCAGGCTTCCTCAATTGTCCCCTGACTATTGATCAATTAGTGGTTTGTTACCCACGAATGCCCGACTCGTTTGTTTTTCTGCTTACTGATGTTGAGCTGGTCGTCAAGTTCCTTCTCTATCAATACCATGGCCTTCACAAATTAGCAAGAAATAAAAATAGGGTGCATGCGCTTACTCCGTCCGCATCCGTGATTTCTGGGTATCGTTCGGGGTCCACCCACATTTCAGCCTTATGCCCGGCTGCTGCCTTTTTAAGCACGACAGCACTGATGAGCTGTTGGACCGGCTCTCGCAGTAGAGGCAGCGCGAAGAAAATACTGTTGAGGAGAGTCGACTTGAATCCGACAGCGGTAGGGCTTTCAAAGTTTGAAAATGCCGTAGCCAATTTGTTGAAGGCGGGCAGTAAAACGGCTAGCTCTTTCGGTGTGCACTGCAAACTGCTAGCTCAGCACGGCCGCCCACACTTGACAAGTGATTCCATACCTTTCCGTATTGAATTCGACATAAACCCTTCGCTAGATCTGGTAGACCTTTCAAAATTGGGCGTAAGGTGTGTAGATGTTGAGATGAGGTCGAAATAATCTCCTCGACTGCATCTATTCGCTCTTGCAGCACTCTAAATTGTCATAAACAAGGTGAAATGCTACAAGTGGGTGGACTCACTTTGTGTCCACGAGTGGCCTCCCAACCCAGCTATGCAGTAGTCTCGATCCAAACTTCGTGACAGTCTTATTCAAAATCCACATTAAAGATCCTTTGCTCGTAAAATCCGTGTCATTTTGATAAATCTCTCTGGTCGTGTTTTATTAGCCTCCTTGAGTGCCGCAACGGGCGCTAGGTACGTACAAATTAGTTAGGGTGTTGCCGTTGAGAAGCATGTGTGCCCTCGTTGTAAACTTGGCGAAGAAGTTTGTTGCCAGCAAGGCATCAGCAATGCGAAAGGCAGATAAGTATTCAATGCACTGCGCGAGAGCGACAATGACTTGTTTCGGAAAACCAGCCACCTCGGCCATTAATTTGCCTGTGGTTTGTTAACACTCAAACTCCATAATTAAGACAAAGTACAGACCCGATGTAAAATTTGTCGATGCCTTCCTACTTTGGGTTTTTTGGGTGTAAAATTGGGATACAAAATCGAACGCATCGGTGTATGACATCGTATTCTTATACCTCTCTATTCGAATTCTGCGTTCTGTTGTGGCGCTCCTGATATCGAGAACGTTAGTGTCAAGTGTTTATACATTAGTGGTGCCTAGATAACGGACCCAGCGAAATGCTTCAGCATTCGCTCAGTAGGCTTCGTGAGACCCTGTTCGGCTAGTAGTAGCTCCGCAGGTTTGCAGTGAACCATTCTTGTCTGATACGAGAACATAGGCGGTGACAGTTGGAAAACAGAAACAAACTCACTTCGAGCTCCGTACGCATATGACCATCTGATGTACTCTTAACATGACAAAGAAAAAGCACTCAATAAGTGACTTGCCTTCAAACTCATCCCATATGACATCACCTGTACTAGGACAGATGACAATCGTCCCAATGTTGACCCTCTCATCGGCCCCCATGCCACCACGTAGCTGTTCGACTACGCACATTAGCAGGGGTGCATTACTTGCATCCACATCGTCAACAGAATCCATGTCATCGACATATCTAAAGACCGATAAAAATGTGAGAAAATCCAGAGTGGAACGTGTGATGTGGTAGGCTCACGTCACAGCGGTATAAAGATGCGTGAGCTCTCGCTCGAAGGGCGCATTGCGATTTTCGCCGACTTTCTTTAGAGCTGCAGTCTCTGTCTGGGCCACAATGCCCACTTTATGCCCTCGAGATAACAGCCTACAGGAGAAATTTCAGAGGAGGGCATTCACGGCATGTCGAACTAGTCACTTTCTGAGATGGATGTCGCGCCGGTGTGTAGGTATTGATGCGACGATGAAATTGCGGTCCGGGTATGCAACGATTCCAAGCTCCTTGGCGGCTATCTATACACCAACTTTGAATAAGGAATGACAATGAAACCTTGACCCAGCAAACCTTTGCATCCTCCCCAAAAAATCTATATTTGTACCCAACTTCAATCATTAAGAGTATGCCTTCATGCTTGGTTTTAAGTTGAAGGACCTGTACGATATGAGCGTTTTCACTTCAGTCAAGGTAGGTGCTCCATACCTGCAGCTCCAGCGCTGTATACGGTTCACCGCTGGGACCGACTGTTGCCTGTTTTCGCGAGGTCCGTTCTCTTTCCTTTCCCTTTCCCTTTTTCTTCTGCTCAACTTTGCGAGCGAACAACTCTTGCAAACGTTTGAACCCGCTCTCTGACTCGGCTCCAGAAGAATCCGGTTCAGGTGCCCCGTCCGTAAGACCACTCGGAAGACCACCCCCGTCCGAGCGCTCTGCCGTATCGATAAATAAGCTGTTATCCTCCAAGAGCCGCTTTGAGAACAGCTCGCGCCGCTTCTTGGTCTGTGGATCAACAGCATGCTTCTCTGGCGAAGGTGAAGGATTATAACGCCACTGAGAAGCGGGAGTGTGCTGAGTTTTGGGCTGGGGTTGCGGATCAACAGGTTCCAAAGCTGGCTTGTATTCCATCTTCCGTTTTTTGACTGGTCGCTCCTCATTGTCTGAGACGGTGAGGTCGATGGGAGAATTGGAGCTGGAGGGAGGCTCCGAAGAAGTACCAAGACCTTTTGAACCCTGTGAAAAGAAGCTGGAGATCATTGGTTGCCTCATCCCAGCACTGCCACTTTTCTGAGTGTGAGTGGCCTTAGACTCTGAATGCCGCATGACGTCGCGTCGTAACTTAGACTCGGAGCGCGTCTAGCTAAGACGCCGTGACGCGGGTGGTCATTCATACCACGTGATGCTTCACCTCATTACACCAGCCAGCAGGGTTATTTGAGCCATGCCTCGTATATTAACCCAACAGGTCTTATCCTCCTTCCGGAGACTAGCATCAAACGTCTCTCTAGATGTCAGCCAGCCAGCCACCCAGACAAACCGTGTGTTTTTCATATCAAATTTCTCTCCTCATCGATTCATCCGCGCGCAGGGGCAGAGGCCACCCTCAAACGCTTTTGGAAGGCCGTTGACCTCCAAGAGCGAGGAGACGCTCTCGCTATCACACTTGATTCTCGCCCGCTCAAGACTCCTGGGGGAAAACCTCTACTCCTTCCTCGCTCCAAGCGCCTCGCCGCGACGCTCATCGTGTCGGAATGGGAAAATCAACGGAATGTGCTCCAATCGCACGCGCTACCCATGGTGGGTCATCCTGTCTGCCACCAAGCTCTGCTCTGTCCCTCAACTAACGCATATAGGGGTAGACCTCACTTGCAGCACGCGCGATTGACACAATGAATAAAACTGCAGCGCGTGTGGATGTTCGCAACGCCCTGCTCAAGTACCTCGATACGGATACTATATGGTATTGTCTCTGCCCATTCTACTAATTCTGTCCGCACGCATAACACGACCGGTCAGCTTCCACCAAAACTATCCCGAGCCGCTTGTGCGTTTGCAGAACGAGCACTGGAATCCCCTACTTAAATGGGCACGTGATGACTTTGACGTCGAACTCGTCACCTCCGGTTCTGTGTTGTTCAGTACCCAGCCCGAAGTGACGAAGAAAAAGTTGGATAAAGTGCTTCAGAGCTTCGATATGTGGCAAATGGCTGGTGCGTTTTTATTCACCGTAATATTCTGACCCTGCCGTTCACTCACGCATGCAATCTTTGCCAGCCATGGAGCGTGCGACGTATACCACAAAGTCGTTTATCATAGCGCTTGCACTCGTAAATGGTCGTATCACCACTGAGCAGGCAGCTCGGGCGTCCCAAGTAGAGGTCGCTAGCCAGATCGAGCGTTGGGGAGAAGTTGAAGACTGTACGTATGATTACCATTTCATATCATTCGTGAGGCTCACACATTGTACATCTAGCCCACGACGTCGACTACCATGACGTGCGACGGCATATCGGCAGCGCGGCTTGTTTACTGGCTTCTATTCCCGACACGTAGAATCCTCCGCCTCGCAACCGTAGAGATTAGACGTCTGTAACATATTTTCCTCACATATCATGTAGTCTAATTCTAATACATACCACCCTCGGTATATCTAATGTAAACAGAGTAAATCTGATCTGAACAGTTAAGTGTGTGACTATTGTCAATACTGCGTTCACCAATATAAATCTCTGACACTCCTAAGGACGTATAGAGCCAGGGTTGAACCCCTTGGGAAACACTTGCCGGACGTTGACGTTGATTCGCGCCGTGCGCATGTACTGCGCATACGGCGCCCACGTCCCGTCATGAGCTTTGACACTTTCCCCAAGATGTTCCGGTAGCGTTCCCTCGAGTATGCGGGGAACGCCATGGTATGCGCGTCGGCACGCAGGACCTGACATGACGATGATGTCACCAGAGCGTAACAAGATGGGAATGGGCGCGACATCGCGTGTGAGGCCACCAATGAGAAAGACGGCGGCGTTGCCGAGGCTAACAGGAGTACCAAGGGCGTCAATAAAAGGCCAATGGATTAGTGAAAAGGACGAGAGAAGGCCTACGAGATCGACACGAGGGGCGAGGTAGCACAGATCTCGGAGCGATCAACATGACCCATTAGGGTGTCTTTGGTTTGATAAAAGTTGACAATGCCCGCGTCGGGCTCTAGAAAAAGAGAGGGCACAGAGAAAAACTTGAGTCTGATATGCCCTTCAAACGTGGTCCAGAGTTGGGACTTTTACTTGTACTGACCATACATCTCTTCCCATGTTTGCCAATCGGGCCCACCATCTCCCCAACCGTCGAGCGATTTAGCGTCCAGTTGTCCAAACACGTCGCGCCAACAGATGCTGCGCACCACGTCAACGCATACCTTTCGGAACGGCTCGCCCACCGGCTGCATCTCACGCGCAAAGTCGTACTGCTTCGCTCCCCAATGGTAAAACCAACCGATGTTCGCCCAGCGCAGGCGGGGGAGGAGCTGTGCAGTGCTAAGCGGCTGCGCGTGCGCAGATGGTACGGGTTGGGGGCGTGACGTACTCTTAAGGAGAGCGAAATTCGCGGGCGAGGCGGGGGTGTTCGAGATGAGTTGTCGCGGCCCTGGGGAGTCCGGTAGCACTTCTGAAGTCGGTGAGGGAGGACCGCGAGGCTGGACGATCGTTTCGGGCGAGTGGAGGTAGGTATTCCAGAGGCCGGACGACGGGAGCAAGTAATGCGTATCCAAATTAGTTTCGTTTGGATGTCTGGCATGATCGCGGAGAGACCATTTTATCAAGTCTCGTTGTGTGTGTGTCGAGACGAAACATGGTAGGATCACCAGCCCTTGAAGAGAGATGTGAGATCAAGGTCTGAGCAGTGCGGTCGGTCGTCGGATCCTACCCACCAGGCATGCCAGTTATCGTATATGCCTTGCGCACCCTTTTCTCATCACCCTTGAGGTCAATCGCCTTGACTTGAACTGCATCAGCGCTGCCCTTCCACCCTGTCTGTTCTATCTCTGCAAATCTGGTCACGTCCAGTAAAGCAAGGTCAAGGAGATCAGAAAGATCGGGAGGAGGAAAGCGAGCTTTGTATTTCTTTTCTGCTGCCCTGAAAGCGGTCCAGTCTGAGTCTGAGCTCTCTGCACGATTTTTGGTAGTTTTATAGTGGTGTCTCCTAGCAAGCTTGTACTCTCGGCTGGCCGGATCGAGTAAGCTTGTCATAAGTTCTGTGGCCGACGACGCGTGCACTCGGTCAGCGCACTTCACGCTGTAGTTAAGTAAGCCTACTATAAAGGGAATCTGTATCTGTGAGGCAATATAAAGGTCAAGTTGGGTGGGGAGAGACCTCCTTGAAAATCACCCGCTGAAATACTTTCACTGTTCCCTGAAGCGTCTCGGTTCAAGCTAGGACCAAGCCGTGATGTTAAGCAACTTCCTACAGTTTCCCTATTTGGTGCAGGGCCAACAAGTGATATTTACAAATATGTATAGCCAGCGATAGTAATAAGTCGAAGCACATGGTGGCTAATTCTAGAGAACAAAGTGGACGGGGGCAGGCGAGCCAGTTATTAATCCAGCGCAGTAAGATGGGGACACGACGCACCTCGGGTATTCTGAAGACCGTAATTTCCTACAAGATTCGGTCAGCGACACCGCGAGATGAGAAATTTGAGGCAGTAGGGGACGCACCTGCTGCTTGAAATAACGTCGGTTCTCTTCGTCGATGAGGACGAGATTAAGATAATAGCGCGTGCTGAACTTCTTGTTCACATCGCGGAACGTTGGCGTCAAGTCGAACCCGCCGAGGAAAAGCCGAATTGGGATTGTTTCGCCTAGAATATACCCATATTATTGCAGAAAAGGAAGTGTGTTAAATGGTGTTACCTCGTACCGGCGCACCGTCCATAATTTCGAACTTTGTGATGGTCTCACTCTCGTTATATTGATTTGGCGGTGACCCGGTAGTCTCCCGGCGAATAATAGATAGTTCCATATGCTTGATTTTGATGCGCACGAGCAGAAAGTAGATTTTTCCGACAATCACGTCTTTTAGATGATACCTACGCAATCTCTATCAGACGGTTCAAGACGCGATCGCGTTACACTTACTTTGATTTGTTATACTCGAATTCAATGTGGAGACAATCTTCAATGCCGACCTCCATCTTGATCGAGTTGTTACTATCTGGTGGCATACGGAAGGAGTGCACCCAGATATCCCTCTCTTTCACGACGTCTGACATCCGTCGTGATATTGTCACACGAATAAAGTACCTAGCAAAGAGCTAAGTGAGACGACGGTACATCGGCCATGAGAGACGCTACGCACCGCAACTTGACATTAATACCCAGGTAGCTCTCATACTGCTTCTCAACATTTTTGAATAAGAAGTCAAACGTCTGTGCCTGTCGTAAGTCTCCAGGGGAGGCCAATTCTTGAGAGAGAGAAAGGAATTCATGGTGGTGACCACGGTCGTAAAACAGCTCTGTTACAAAAAAAACAGTCATTTGAGCAATGAGAGTCACAAACACGTAGACATACCAATGTTTCCCACAAACTCGACTTTGATTCCATCATGTGTCGTGCGCTTTCCGTCTCGAACACGGACCGTAACCTGTCTCGCCCGTCACGCATATGAATAGAGTATAGACAGAGAATAAAGGTAGGTACTGCGCACCTGGCCGGAAACAGACTCCCCATCATAATACACTGGGCAAGAAACGGGGCGATCCTTCTCTGCCTTTGATTCTACCTGTTTTCGAACGTCTTCGCCTTCAAGTCTGATGTCGACATCAACCGGGGAAGAAAAGAAGTAAGCGGCCATGTGTTTTCGAGTACAAGGCCTCCGAGAATCTGTCCGTCATTAATTCGCGTGATCGTGCCCATTCTTTGTCATCGTTCAGCTCGACCACTCGTCAAGTCACAACTGCCTTTCCTTTGCCGCCTTTATGTCTCTATGGCTACCTCGCAAGCCGCCACTTCCACTCGTTCAAGTGGCCCGTCGCAACAGTGTGACACGCCTGCGCTTGATCACGTATTCGCACTCGAGGTTTGGTGTGTCCACGCCTCTGCAATTTCATCGGACGGGTCCGGTATATTCAAATCGCTTCCAGTCGACCAAAGTCACCAACGACCCTTCCTCACCTCCACCTTCCCCACCAACTCCAAAAACTACTGAAACCACGGAACCCGTACTCTCCCGTGCGTGGAAGAAGGTCAAGTATGAGGCGCAACACTACTGGCACGGCACAAAACTCCTCGCCAAAGAAGTCAGCATCTCGGCGCGTCTTCAGAAAAAAATTCTCCAGGGTGAAACCCTCACGCGTCGTGAGCGGAGACAGGCATGTAGTAGTAACTTGGAAAGGTTCAACAACTGACGACTGTACAGCTTCGTCGAACGACTATGGACTTATTACGAGTGATTCCGTTCGCTGTCTTCATCATAGTTCCTTTCATGGAGTTCCTACTCCCTGTCGCCCTGAAACTTTTTCCTAACATGCTTCCTTCTACATTTGAGGACAAATTCGCAGCTGTACCTCACCCCTTATTCCCATCCGCTTAGACTACTCACTCCCTATTTCACAGGAAGAAAAGTCTCGAAAGCTTCTCCGCATGAGGCTTGAAATGGCCAAGTTTCTTCAGGAGACGCTTCGTGAGTCCGGCCTCAAGGCGAATGCTCATATCCTGGGCAGCGATGCCTTTAAGGAATTCTTCCGCAAAGTACGTCATCTATAACTGTCTTCCATCCTCACCAACAAACGTTTCTCCCAAGGTACGCTCCACAGGCGAATCGCCCTCGACCGAAGATATCATCAACGTCGCCAAGCTTTTTGATGACGACCTTACGCTCGACAACCTCTCTCGTCCGCAGCTAACTTCCACGTGTCGGTACATGGGTCTCAACGCGTTCGGGACGGACAACTTCCTACGCGGCGCCATCCGCTCGCGGCTGCTGCAAATACGGCGGGATGACCAGGCGATTTTTGCTGAGGGCGTCGACGAGCTGAGCACGGCCGAGTTGCAGCACGCTTGCCAAAGTCGAGGTATCCGCACGTACGGTGTCAGTCCCGCGCGCCTGCGCGAGGATCTTAACACCTGGATCCAGCTCCATCTCCACGAGCGCGTTTCTGGCGTGCTGCTCATCCTCGCACGCGCGTTTGAATTCGACCGCAAGCCCGGTGAGGATGAGAGCAGCCGAGCGGCCGTAGTGCGAAGTCTTGAGCACGTGCTCAGCGGTTTGCCGGATAACCTCGTGCGTTGCGATTCATCTTCATTACCTCACATCTCTGATATCGTCGTAATACGCCAGTTGAGTGAAGCGGAACTGGAAGTCGACTCGGAAAAGGCGTCTTACAAGCAGCGACTTGAGGTCTTGCAACAGCAAGAAGAACTTATCGAGGACGAAGAAGAGCAGGAACAGAAAGAGGAAGATGCGCGCCGGGCGAAACGTGAGGCCTCAGAGCGTTCGAAACGCGAGGAGGAGGCGCATGTGGCAGAGTCATTACTGCCTGACTCTGAGGTGCGCTTCGTTTGGTCTTCTTGTCATAGTTGGACCGCTGATGAAGGTTTGGGGGCTAGTTGCGCTCTGAGCCCTCGGAGGAAGATACACGCATGACGCCAGAACAATTGAAGGAACTCGTAGAAGTTCTTTCAGTTTTATCCGCAAAGTCGTCCGTGATCAAGGAACGAGACGAATTGCGTGCCCTTGTGGAGGAAAACCAGCAGACTGCGAGTGAGGATGCCGAGGTACGAGTTGTTCGTCTGCTTATCGTGCAGGCGATATTCTCGCGGACTGACAGATATCTCGTTCGCAGGACCCCAAAGCGGCAGCACTCGTAAAGCGCATTCGCAACATGCTGACGAAACTAGATAAGCAACTTGAGGAGTACGATGCGCGTGTGGGCAACTCGTTGCAACTCATTGCATGCGACGCAGCAGGCCGGGTCCCTATTCGAGACCTCGCCAAGGCCCTGTCCATGATCCGACACCGGCCAGAAGAGGACGTAGTTGCGCATGTGATTGACAAGCTGGATGTCGACCATGACGGGTACGTCGAGCTCGAGCACGTCCTGGGGCTGGCACGCGAGGAAGGTTTGGGGATCGTGATAGATAATGACGAGACGGACGCGCGGAGCTTATTGGGCGAGATTAAAGAGTCCAAGCCACGCAAGGAGGACATTGTGCAAGAGTAAAATCCGTAGCCATGCTGCATAATCCCAACTCTTCAATAGATATACACTCGTATATTTTCTAATATCGGCCCTCGTGCCTCTCCAAATCAAGGTCCCTAAGCCCTTTTTTCAAACAAACAACCATGCCTTATACATTGGTTCCTCATGTTGATGAAGGAGCCGATGCCGCCACCAAGCCCTCATCCTTTGGGGCGACCTCCGGCTTGCCGCCAGGAGTAACTGTGCTGAGCTTCGCCGCAGCGTTGGCATCATCATCTGCATGCTCGACCCACCACCTGCCAGTCTGCAAGGCAAGCACGCCGGTAAGGGCGACGCTACATATGAGGTGGCTCGAAGCCAGTTCGAGCGTTGGGGCGCGCAGATGGGTTGGGAATGTTGCACCAGGAACGTCAAGTGGGAGGACTACAAAGTTTTTGAATATGCCTAGAAGTAAGTAGTTTGTGAGTGAACGACGCCGACTGATTCTCGACGAACATACACACTCGGAAGCACGGTTTGGACATAAATCGATATCGCGGTACCATATAAGACTGTTTTGAGCTAGGGTTGAGAAGGACGACTCGAAATATAAAAAAAAAATTAAATAAAAAGGGTTCTCACAGATACTGCCACCGTCAAACATCAAGTTATCCGCTCGACCCTCACGGAAACTCCACAAAATCGTCAGAGCGCCAAGAGTGGCTGTGGCGGCAACGACATAACCGATGCCAGGTGCCCCTTTGGTGAGCACATGGTAGTATCTTGCGGCCACCCAAAGATGGTCATCGGTGACGGGAGACCTCCAGAGGGTAAGCGAGTCTGCGATCCAGTGGGTGAAAAGCAGGCCTGATATGAGATGGTTTGAGTAGGTCAGGTAAAGGTTGTGGTATCGAACGCACCAAGAAGGATGGAAGTGACGGATACGATAACACAAGCGCGAATAGCCATGTAAATGCCGAACTGCACTCAAAAAAACGTACTGTGGAGGTCAAATGTCGTTGACGTTTGGTCTATGGAAGTCCAGGTGCAGCACTCTGCCACTTGGGCGCTCGGAAAGGGAACGTGACAGAAAACTTGTTTTCACTCTCCTCACGGAAGAACTGTCGGACACATCCTCCTTGCTCACGCGACCAAGGATCTGCCCGTTAAAACGGTGACGCCGGGTGAGCGTCAAACTATTCAGAGTTGCCTGCCAGTGGCCGCTCCACCTCTGAGAGTTATCAAACCCTTTCGGCATGTTATCCTCACCCTTCTTCTGTGATTATGTCTCCGGGTTACATTACCGCTGATTGAGCTGTTGAACTACTACATTCTCCCTAATTAACACCTATGTTGTGTGACGTGATGGTCCAGAACCTTCTCAAGTCGCCACAAGGCGAAAACTCGACATACGATCCGCAGGTTACAGAACCTCCCCCACTTCTGTTTTGGAGTCAGGCGATCCTCTACCAGTCATACCGCTCGCCTCTCGTTAACTTGTCGACCAATTCATTCAACTGACATCTGAGGGTGCGAACTGGCCAACCCTATTTCATGATTGCCCCTTCCCAATACAATATACGTCCCACGTGGCCATTAGCCAGAACGGTGTTCAACCTGATATCCCCTGTAAAAAGGTCAGTAGTTGGATTCAGGGTCGCTTTTCAGGTCACATTGACTGCCATCGTGAGAGAGTGCCCTGGCAAGATAAGGTCACATTCTGTTTTCGTTGCTTGTCTTCACATCAGATCACAATCCTACTTCTGCTACTGCGTCACGGACCGACCTGTGTGAAGAGCTGAGCCTACGGCATGTCCCATTGTTCAAATCTTCAAGTTTATATGAGGTGATCCTCAACTTCCTTTCATCCGGCAGTCATGCATTATAATAATGAAACATACGGGTCCGACGTGAGGACATAATAATAAATAAGCAGTATTTACGTTTTCACAGCCTAAATCACATCTAGTTTGTTACACACGTCCGTAATCCCGGAAGTACTCGATAGCAGGGCCCAAGTCTTCTTCCATAACATCACGATATCGATCGGGAATTTCATCACGGAAGAGCATTATGTCTCCCACCCACTGCTGGTACGTCCTTCCTGGCCCTCCCACCAGCTTCTCGACGCACCGATTCGGCCGTTGTTCATCAAAGAGCCCAAACTCGTGGAAGAACAACGAGAGCGGATAATCGAGTAGCGGCGCGGTCGGCGAGGGTGTCGTGCGGCGCAGGCCAACGTACCCTAACGCAGGCCATTGGGCGTATTCCTTAAAATTCGGGCTGTGCCACATGTAGCCTTCTTCCTCTGGTTCTTTGAGAGTGCAGGTCACTCGGACGATACGTGGTGCATCCGCGTCGACGCCGAAAAAGTACGCCGCGACCGTGATGGTGTCGCCCGGGCGAAGACCTCTTACGCGCTCTTCAGCATCGGGGAGAGGACCCGGACGGCTCCTCGAGGGTGAGCGACTGCGGGACACGGTCGGTAGGCAGTGTGGTTTGTGCGTCCGCCAATCCTTTTTGATTTTTGATATTTTGCAGCACGATGTTAGAAACGTAGTAGGGCAGGTTCGATGTACGCGACAGAAAGACTTGCCTGCAAGCTGTGCTCCCTGGAGCAATAATAGGCTGATCTACAGCGAAGACAGCGCTTGGTAGAAGGCACTCCGCAGACACGACAGGGATGGCGTCTGGGGGGTGAGACAGTTGCAGGCTTTGGATAGGATTTGCTCTCAAAGTGAAACGACGCTAGCCCATCTGGCGAAGCGAGATGGCCCGGAGGGGCTGGCTCTTGGCCTTGCTTCTCTTGAGGGGTATCACTTGGAGGAGGGGTTTGGGGAGCAGGGGGAAGTTGCGGCTCATTGGACTTCTCGGTCCTTTCGCCTAGTAATCTGAAAAGCAAGAAATATGCGACGACGACGACTGCAATCATGATGGGAAGCAGAGACATGACGATTGTGCAGAAACCCTGCAGGGAAACCCGAAGCTATAAGCTGAAGCAAGCGTCCATCGACACATGTTGGCCACGAGGCTCTCCATTAGGGTATAGGGAAATTTCCGGCACACAACCAGCACTCGAGTAGCCACTGACACTTACGCCACCCTCGAGGCAGGAACGAGACAATCACTGCATTTCAAGCGGTCTTCATACATATCGTACATGTTGCATAACATGGTACCTCGTTTAGGCCTCATGTGAAGAAATTCAGCTAGGCAACTTTGATCAAAAGCTTGCCAGCCGTCGCACCGGTCGTAAGATCGGTGTGTGCCCGTCGGACACCCTCGGCTGTGAAGGGATACTCCTCGGCTATGTTGATCCTTAGGATTCCACTGGATATCAACCCCCAGAGCTCCGAGCCGTAATGGTTGCGTTCTTGCAGCGTCACCATGTAGTTGTTAACACTAGGAAATCCGAGCGGCACCGAAACTGTAAAGATAAAGCAACGTGGGAAACACGAGGCGACTCACATGGGACGAAGAAGTTTGACATTCTTCTCTGAAAGCTTGAGCAGGTCTACGGGTTCAACTAGCCCAGATGCGTTTCCAAAGGACACAATTGTGCCTTTACGCTTGATCATCTTGAAATCGTCGTTGAACCTGCAGTATCGGCATGTAAGGCTAGACCAAACGCTTCTACGTCAGTACGCACGTTGTCCTTCCTACACCATCATAAATGACATTCACGCCCTCTCCATTCGTGAGCTCGAGCACGCGTTCGACCGTGTTTTCTTGTTTATAAAGGATTACGTGGTCGGCGCCATGGGCCCTGGCCAGCGCGGCCTTCTCCGGTGTAGAGGTGGTGCCAATGACCGTAGCACCACGAGCCTTGGCTACCTGGGCATGTAACAACCCAACACCACCGGCTACTGTGTGAATGAGGACCGTATCCCCCTCTTTCACGTTATAAGACTCGGTCACTTGACCGAGAGTCGTGAGGCCTTGAAGGAGCGCAGCTGCAGCGACACGAGTAGAAATTTCGTCTGGTACAGCGTAGACGGTGCTCTTCCAGTCAATTGCAACATACTCCTGGAGTGAGCCCGGAAAGTCCTGATAGAATTTGGGCGTGAATATAGGCAAGTGGTGATGGAGAAGCGGTCGGAAAACTCACGATTGCAACGCGGCCCCCCTTCTTAAAACCACGACTCTTGAAGTCGGAGCTCTCGAGCACGGATGGATCAGAGGGCAGCTCAAGAATAAGTCCGGATACTTCCTTGGCAATAGGGAGGGGACGCTGCTTGGATGGGTATAAACCAGCCCTTGGTATGTAGTCAGTGCGGGTAGATTAGCCGATCACAAGGTCAGCACCTGAAATAAGTATCAACGAAGTTGACTCCAGCCCATTCAACCTACAAGTTGTTCGCTATCGGCTATCATGTCATCACTGATACATGACAGATGCATGCACCTTTACGAGGAGGTCGGTCGGCTTCACCTTTGGAAATGGTACTTCGAGGTCCTGAATGACCTCGACCCCGCCTGTCTCATTGATACCCACAGTTTTGATTTTCGTAGGATAGGACATGAGTGAGGGTCGTTAGAGTGGTCTTACTCATCAGCACAAGCCTCCTTCAACCCCTGCGATCCTAGTTAGGCGTTCGAGATGCCTTTAACGGTAGCCAAAGCTCCATGCCCCTAACATCTTGATAACCCACTGCTTTCACCTCACTTATTCCCTCAACGCTTTGTCGAACTTGGCCGTGCGCCCAGCGGAGCGCATACAGTAGAGATGCCATAAGATACACAAGGGGAAGGCACACAAAATGCAGGTGATGGACGGGTGTGCAGGTAAAACAGTTGCCAAATTTTGGATATTGAGAAAACAAGGAAAGAATTAATTGAGCGTAACTAGCGAGCAGGGGCCAGTGATCGGAGTGGCGCTTAGACGGCCGCGGTCGAGGGGCGGCCATCCCCGGCCCATAGACTTACTCGTACCACAATGCGCGCAACCGCAAGGTACTTTTTGCGGTACTCGTCTTCAATCAGCTCCCCAACTCTGGTATCCTCTCGCGTTCCATGGTTCATTGATTCTGATTCCTCGGAGGCATTGCTACCCCAACGGACTTCCTTTCAAAAAGGGACATCGCACCCGCTTCCACTTGGTGTGCCCCTAGCGTTGCAACATTTGCACGCGAAAATGGTCCAATCACCGTACCTTGAGCCCTCCCAGTTACTCGTACGCGAGCCGATTCCGCAGCCACCTGGCCCACCGCTTCCGATATCCGAACCGAAAGGTCGACGTAAACGTGGCCGCACGTACGCGGGTGAGGGTTTGCTCGAACCAGGTGGTATATGGAACTGGATCGTGTTGGCTCAGGTGCGACCTAGTTCTACTTTTTCCGACTACGTTGAGAGACTCAAGTTCGCGTAGGTCAAAGAAGGGACAGAGAAACGCGGAGCGATTGAGTCCCTCGTACGGCTCGTCCGAAAGACTGTTCGTTTCATATCCCAATCAGTCGATATAGATCAATGCTAACGTGTGGTGCAGCTACTGTCTATGGAGCCGCCAATTGTTCTTCAAAAGAAGACGCGGACAGACACTCATGACGGCTGGGCTATGGTGGACGCAGGCGAGTTTGCCGTTCATATCCTCAGTGCAGAGGCACGAGAGCGATATTTTGGCGACCGTTCGCCATGGTAATATCTGCAAGTCTTTATTTACCATTTGTACCACATTGGAAGTGATGCCGTTATGACTAACTTCCTATCGTGCGAGACACGGAACCATGTACAGTGTGTAGCCGGTTCTGACGACCTCGAAAACCCCTTCGCCGATTATGTCTGGATCCAATATCAATAGTATCATCTTCTTCTCTGGCTGTTTCAATTGTACCACTCGGCTATCTGGTCTGTTAGGTCTTCTGTGCGACTCGCGCTATTGATTATATCGCATACACATCCTAGCCGATCTGTCATAACTTCCCTCATTTTACGGAGGCCGATGTATCGCATACAGTATGTGTATGACCCTGAATTTTGAGGAGCATCATGGAATGATCTTGTCTAGATGGCAAGTCGGGTCATGACCTGCGAACCTACAAACTCACCTTGATGTCATTTCAGCCCCGCGGCAGACAAATCTGTGGCTGATAATCTCGGGAGACGACCAACGCGTGGTCGTGATTTCGTTCACGACGACTCCGCTTGAATCGTGACTGGTTTCTGGTTGTTCTACTGTAGTACGAGGTTAACAGTACTGCACACATCGAGCATCAAGCCCTAGCGAGTGACAATGAATGTGACCGCGGTAGCATTTAACCTTTTGACTCAAGACGTCTGCTAGTACGGTGTCATCAACCGTGCATTCGAAAGGTTTCTAATGATCGCACCCTTTATCTGGTATGGTCTCGATTATCTCTTCTAGGTCCGAAGTTGAGCATATTACGGTATGGTGCCGACATCACCTCGGGGCTGTGAAGCACGGAAGCCACCGAATCGTGCGGGCCGGTTGCTAGGGGTCGATTGTTTCATGATTTTAGTCCTCATTGGGTTTGACATGGTCCCTCGGGCTTCTTGGTTTGTGTGACCACTTGATGGGCATCTGCTAACACTTGGTTATAGGCTTCAGTCGGTTTCATGGCACTAGTTGAGCGGCCTTTAGGCATGGCATGTTACCCCAGATATGGCAGTCCCTTCGACCCGAACCATCACAAGCTTCACCTCCTACCTCGCACTTTATACGCCATCTATGCGCCGTGTGGATGTACGCATGGTGCATCACGTTGTGACGTTGATTGGGTGGGCCATCCTCTGGCAGCCAGCGTGGCAATGGCCGCGTTTCTCCCACCGACCTGGGATGTCCTACGATTCCGGAATTTCGCTGGCTTCAAGTTTTCTGACATCCCTTCATGGCCCTTGGGGCATTGAGAGATCTGACTCGTTCATTGACGCATTCATAACTTAGTAACCGCTATACCTCATTACGTAGGTGTGTGTGGGCTCGGGGATGGAACGGCACTAAAAACCGCCGAGGTTTCTCCTATCTTATGGGCCTCGGCACTCCTGTTAAAGTGAGTGACGGTGTTGCAGGTGAAAGAATGGATGGTTCTAGATCATGCTGTGGGCATTCATGTGGGGCGCCCGACGCGGAGTATTCGCAACTGTTGTAACCCCAGATTGACTTCGACTTTCTTTGGTTGTTTCATATCTCTTAGTGACAATTGGGTGAAATTGGAGTCTTAGAGTCGAATATGACGAGGTTAACAGAGCACCCCGATTTCTGGCATCACGGTTACCTAAAAGCTATATGTGGCTAGTATAATTCCAAGAGGGCACTGGGTCTTTCTGTGACCATTACAGTACTGTACGTACAGTATTCAATCGGAAGTACTGTATTATTGCGGTCTTGGCTGTCTCGCCAAAAATGTTACAGAACGGGCCGTGATGTCCTCATGATTATGACCCTCACCCTGGTAGGCTGTGCCAACTCATTTGCCATCTCATTTCTCCTTTTACCAATATCCGTCCTCGCTGCTACAAATAGCGTTGCTGTTATCAGTGCCGCCTATGGGAACTCCGGCACCATCGGAAGGCCCCACAGTGCAAGGAAATACTGTAGAGCTCAAATTCAATGAAACTTACTGTCTCCATCTGGGCTCTAACGAGTGCGAGTGCGACAAATCTTGGTGGGACACGCCTGTGCGCTATCAAAAAGTGGAGCTGAGGTTGAACTGCCTGGTCCTGTGGAAATGTTGTGGGGTTGGGACTGAGGCAGATCGGGGGCTCGGACACGTGTGGCACTTTGCAGGAACCTAATTATATTATTGATTGCATGACGACCGCATACTAGGTCGGCTGCGCTGGTTGGGCGGTTTGTCGGCTTCATACCGTAATTTTACAGGGCATCTCGACCACACTTGACGATCTCCCATGCGATCGCCAGCGTTCCGTCGAATGATTCTACTCGAATTAAACCCCAACCAGCCCACACTTTTTTTAATCTGTGACAGCTCGGAATTTGAAAGGCAGGCCATGGCTTGCACGTAAAAAATATTCAACGCCCGTGTCCTCTGATACCCCCTGTGGCACCAAAGGCAGTCTTGGTTTAGCCTTTCTATCTGTCCTTCAACCACGTTCGACCCCTCGAGGAAAGGTTCAACTGCGCCCTCCATGGCTGCCCATGAAAAACCCCGGTACGATGCAGGCCCCACTACATCGATAGCCTCGAACTATCCCTGCTCGCCATCATCATCTAGCTACCTTTATGCTCCAAGTCATACCCTGCCTTCGCGTTCTGAGCTATCGCAAAAGCAAAGTTCGCCACGGTTCAGATATCCTCGACGTCTTCCCACTCCTCCAACCCTTACCTTACCGTCATGTACCACGTTGAAGTCTTCTTCATCAACGTCGTTGTCGTCATCTTCCTCATCGTCATCGTCAACATCATCAATCGTGTCGTTGGCACCACCCTATCACCCATCTTATCACTCGTAGTCTGTGTTCACTCCTCGAGTATACATATAACGTGTCTCATCATAGATCCCTGACTCTGGCACAGTTCCACTCGTCCTCTTCCGAAGCCAAAGCTAACCCCGGCTGTCCTCGAGACCCCTCATGAACATGTACATATTATCGAACGGTCACCGCGTCCTGCAAGCCCAGCAGATTCCATGGTATCAACTGTGATATCGCAGCGTCCGACTAATCTCGAGGAGATTCGTCGTGGAAATTTGACCAAGCTTCGGCGTCATCTGGGAAAATCGATTCCTCCCGATCTAATCGCTCCCCGACTCGATCGAGACGAGTTATCCGACAACAGTTCGAGCAGTGATGAGGAACAAGATGTAGGACCAATCACACCGGCAAGCCCCTCAAATATGTCAGAAGGTGACAACCCCATTTTGGAGGAGGAGGCCACGAACAAACAGAGCCGCAGATGGATATGGGAGAAGAAGGGGAGACGATGGGAAGAGGATGATTATGGACTGATTCTTCAGAGGCTGAGGGAGCTTCGCTAGCGCTATCGGAGTTTGAAAACATATACGCGGCGACGTTGTAAAAACAAATGCGCATATACGCACTTCCTTTTTGTCCTCGTCATGTCAAGTAGAGCTGGTGGCCTCTATGGAGGCATTCAGTTCTCCTCTGCCTCCCCTTTTCTCTCTTCCTCTCAACCAGAACCGTCTCCTTCTGTAGCCCCACCTCAACAAGAACTACCTCCTGTCAGTGCACAGACTCCTCAATCAGAGCCCGCACAGCCTGCGGATGATACCGACACCGTAACCAACGAAGGTCATGCAGCATCTGGCAAAGCCTCAGCTGGTATCTAATCTTACTGCTGCCAAAGCTACCTTTTGAGCACCATTATTGAAACATTTATTCCGTCTAATCCGAAGGATGGTCTGCCTCACTCGTCTTTGCACCCGTCAAGCGCAAGCCCAAAGCGCCAACTGGCAAACCTCCGAACGTCGCCGCACTCGCCGCATTTCCTCAGGTCGGCGCTCCTCCGTCGACGATGTCTGCCACCGCCGTCATTGCAGCACCCCCAACTCTCGTTGACTTGTCGAAGCCGCTCATCCCAGAGCCAATCCCACCTTCAGGTCCCGGCTCTGGGCACAAGTCGGGATGGGGAAAGAAGGTCAAACCTCCGTCCATGGTGTTGGATGATGACATTAATGGCTTCCGCGGAAACACGAAACGCAAAGGAGGTAGCGGTGGCAAGAAAAATAAGAAAGTGCGTATTACCACCCCTCACTCCCCTTCAGAACCAATTTTCTCGTCTAGAATAAGAATGTACAACAACTGGCCGTGTGGGATCCTTCCGAGCCATACGATCCAAGCCGCCCAAACGACTACAACGAATACAAGGTTTGGAAACATCGGGAGCATGAAGAAAGGTTGGAGCGTCTCGCCAAGGAGCGCCGTATGGAAGCACAAAAACGCTTCCGACGCAGTAGCTCTCGAAGTGACTACACTGAAAGTGATTCAGATGATGCCCGGCCTAGAAAAACAGGTATTGTATTCAATGATGTCACTTTCGACGAGAGCCTCATTTTCTGTTTTGAAGGTCGATACGGAAGCTACGATGATCATTGGTCTCATGAAGACGACGAACGTCCACGAGGCGGTATCGGTAGTGCGTCCGTAACGAAGCCACCTTCCCGAGATATGCATATGACCGGAGAAGAGGCTTACCAGCGTCGCCTGGCCATGTCCACCACTTTGCAACCGGCCTCACAGGCTGCGCCCTCATCTACCAGTGCCGTTGAAGGCACTAACATGGGACCACCTGCGCCTCACCAGAGGGCTGAAACGGGAGAAGAAGCATACCTTCGACGTCTGGCCATGTCTCAGCAGGGCCCACCACAGACGTTGCCTCCTCAGCCCCCTCCAGCTCAGCCGTCCCGAGATGCAGATGAAGATGTATATCAACGGCATGTGGCGCTGTCGAGCCAGCAGACGCCCCCATCGCAAGCCGAGCAAGACACCTCTGAGCCAGACTTATCAGGATATAACCCATTCGCACCTCAGTCAGTGCCGCCACCGCCACCACCTTCGTCTATTCCCAACGCTGCTTCTGCAAGTAATGTCTCTACGGACTTTGAGGAACGTGTTCGCAACAGCCGAAGTGCAGCAGCCGCTATCGCAGCCAAATTCAGCGCGCTTGTACCCCCTGCAGAAGGCAAGGATTCATCAGACTCAGTGCCAGTGGAAAGTGTGTCCGGCCCCACTGAGCGGTACGCTTTGTAGACTTCCTGACAAGTGTTGCAAACTCACTTCGAATGTCCAGATCTGATCCTCATGGATTTGCTGCTCGTCTCATGGCAAAATGGGGTCACAAGGAAGGCCAGGGTCTCGGTGCAGACGGCAGTGGTATCGTACATGCACTGTCCGTAGAGCAGGTGAAGGGTGGCAAGGTCGCAGATGGAAAGGGGGGGAAGGGTATGGGCTCCGGTCGGGGCCGCATCATCGATGCGAGCGCAGAAACGCGCGCAAAAGCTGAGGCAGAAAGATTTGGCGAGCCAAGCCGGGTAATCGTACTCACGAATATGGTTGGACCGGAGGACGCGAGTGACCCAGATCTTCCCGCAGACGTCGGTTCGTATTTTTTTTTGGTTTTACGTTCTTGCTTGCTAATGTTCATGGATGACATTAGGTGACGAGTGCTCGAAGAATGGCACGGTTGAGCGTGTTGTTGTACATGTTGTGCAGCCTCCACCACCGGACGAGAATGATGCAGTACGCGTTTTTGTTCTATTCGCGGGGCCCGCGGGTGCATGGAAAACTGTACGCGAACTCGATGGACGCTTCTTCGGTGGTCGCACCACGCGTGCTCGGTATTTCCCCGAGTCATTGTACAATCGTTTCGCATTTGACGAGCCATTGTCCTAAAAATGACAAATTTTGTGTAAAAGCGCTCTCGTACATTCGCATACTTGGGAATAGTCGTTTATTTATTATCGGTTTCGTCAACTTACTGATCTCACTGGGGAGATCGAGCTTGATTTGTGGCGGGCGTTCAGACCCTCCTCCGGCTTTAGATCTCATATATTTCGTCCCTACAATATATTGTACCCGATTGGGCCCGCGCCCCCTGCTGCCAATGATGCTACCCTAATCTCATCACACCGCTTCATTATTTCATATCCATCCGCAATTAATGCAGCCACCTCATCATCCATCATGGTTTAATAAGCCCTGCCGCAAGCGTCCAAATCCAAATCCAGACTGAGAGACTGCCAGGTACCGACCTGGGAATCATTTCAACTACGTAGTTCATACTTCTGTTCACAAAGCGTTAAAAAGACTCGGAAGCCTAAGCGAGTAACACAGCGCCCGGTAAAAGTAAACTACAGCTGACTGCCTATGGCCAATGGGCCAAAGTAAGGAAATGTCGTGCACGCCCAGACTCGGGCGAGCATACGGCATCGATAGCCATGATGGTGATGGGTTCAAATGCTGACATACATGGTATCTCAATGAGTGCTCGTGGCCTGCCTTGTGAACATACATACAATTACCATTCTACTGCAGTACATCATTCCCCATACCCCAACTGTCTAGATATGAATCCTTTTTAATCTGACCAGCAGGAAGATCATTATCATCAGGTATGTCTCAACCATGACAAAACGTAGAGATCAGCACAGGCGAGCTCGAAAAAGTTTTGTGCAGGTTTCCTGATGATTATGACGGGTTAGAAATAGGTTGGATGGGTAATGGCTCACCATATGTGTAGTACCCTACCTAGGTTGTGAATACAAGCCAAAAGGTTGATACATTCACCTTGACTGTCCAGGGGTCTGGCCTGGCCCCCCTGGCTGGCTCGCATGCATGGCAGAGGGGGATCACTGTGGGCCTTGGGACAGCTGCAGTGGGGCTCTGGAGGGGCAGTGTGCAATGGAAAGTGTCGGCAGGGAAGCACAGAGACGACAGCAACAGCAGGGAGACGAGGAGGGAGACGTTGGGGTGGGCGGCATGACGCTACACTCGATGGCGATGGTTTGGAGGGACACCGCGCGTTACTGCCAGTCGCATCAAGTTCTCAGAAGATCGCAACAGCGTCGCCTGGGGAGCTATGATGCCATTGACTGTCAATGCAGCGTAAACGGCACCGGTTCAAGTTGTGAGGCCAGGGGACACGGAAAGAGATGTCAGTGTGAGAAATCAAATATATATATATATATCAAGGCACCAGCATAGGTCATGCTTAGTACAGAGACTCAGCAGTGGCGGCGGCAAGGTGGTGGTGGTAACGGGGGAGGGCGAGAGATGCCAAGGGGCAGGCGATGGTGGCAACACTGGCAGAGGGGCGCCTGGGCCTCCTCTTGTCGTTCTTCAGAGCGCAGTGCAGACAGCCAAGGAAGCCGGCGCTGAGATGCCCCTCGTTGACACGAAGAAGGCTCACAGAAGGTTCACGTCCTAGTGGTTAAGTGCGAGATGCGTCGGCTTTGGCAGTGTGAATCATTGCTAGCCCGGGCAGTTGTCAAAAACGGCCTGGGCGTTTTGAAACCTGTTCGGTCATCTTTCTAATCGAGGCACCACGTTCGGAGGTTATGAAGGTGGATGACTAGACGCAGAAAGCTAAAAGCTCGTCACCCGGCGCGCTTTAACAACTGTCTCTATGCTATACGGTCTCCGAAGAGGGGGGCTACTAATAGTAGCGGTCACAGAGAGCAGAAAGGCCAAGCGACGTGATTTGCAAGAGGTGAGATGTGATTTCCAGCAACAAAAATCCCCCCCCCCCTCATGAATTTATCAAACCTTCTTTTCCTCTGGAGAGCTGACAACGTGCTCATATATTCTCAGACAATAAGCCTACCGCGGTCTTTAAAGATCTTCTGTTTACGATAACCTCGGGATTCAACTTATCTATCCCCTTACAGTGTTGGTTTCACACCGCGCAATCCCTACCCCTGCGCCAAAGGCTGTTGTGGTCGACAGAACAAGCACATCAATGTTTCAGAATAGTAATCTGATTTGTCTGATTTAGGGTCAAGACGGATGACCCCAGATATACTGTACTGTAATTAGGTCGACTATGTCAAACGTTGTGCCCCCCAGACCCTTTCTGCTTTCTGACTTTCAATAGACTCGCTTGAATGGCGGTACGGGTTTGCACTCATTTTCATCGAGCGTGTTGGCTATGACGCCTCGGTATTTGATTTCAACGTCTGGCGACGCGGCATCGTGCTGCCACGTCAGCGTGTGCATCATCCAGTTTTCGTCGTCGCGCTATGCCAGGTATGTTAGAATCCGCAAATAAAAAATTAGCGTGAGAATGGGCCAAAGCAGCTTACTTCTGTGTAGTCCTCGCGGGCGTGAGCACCACGCGACTCTTTTCGTGCAGCCGCCGCGGTGATCGTCTGAACGGCATTCTGAAGAATGTTCCGGAGTTCAAGCGTTTCGACCAAGTCCCTGTCATATCATCAGCATCAGCCAACGTACATGCTGTGAAATCAGGGCAAATGGAAATGGGAACGTACGAATTCCAGATCATGCTGCGGTCCTTGATGCCGACCCTATCAAAGCTCTTGTAGATGTCTCGTAACTTCCCAACGCCTTCATCGAGGGTGCTCTGGGTGCGGAAGACGGCAGCGTCCGCTTGCATCGCCTTCTGCATGGCAAGCCTGATCTTCGCCGTTGGCTCAGGGCCATCTGCATTGCGGACCTTGTCAAGGAAGGCAATGCTCTCCAGTCCAGATTCTTCAGGAATATCCTTGTGCGGCTTCCCGGGAGTGAGTGTCTCTTTAATGTGATGCGCGCAAGCACGTCCGAAGACTACAATATCAAGCAGTGAGTTGGCGCCTAGCCGATTTGCTCCGTGCACGGAAACGCATGCTGCTTCGCCCGCCGCGTAGAGGCCGGGAACAATTTTGTCCTTGCCATCTTTGTCGACTGTGATCACTTCACCCGTGTATTTGGTCGGAATACCCCCCACTGCATGGAGTTAAGAGATGTAAACTTTGATAGCTCGATACGTACTGTTATAGTGGACGGTTGGTAACACCGGAATTGGCTCCTTCGTGACGTCGACGCCTGAGAAGATGGCGGCCGTCTCCGAGATGCCAGGGAGGCGCTCATGCAAGACCTCTGGAGGTAGATGGCTCAGTTGGAGATAGATGTGGTCTTTCTCTGGGCCGACACCACGACCCTCGCGGATCTCGATGGTCATTGAACGAGAGACAACGTCACGCGAGGCAAGATCCTTCGCGGTCGGTGCGAAGCGCTCCATGAAACGTTCGCCTTCCGAGTTGAGGAGGTAGCCGCCCTCACCACGAGAAGCTTCATTTTGTTACTGAGCCAAATATCCGACAAGGCTGAACAAGACGCTCACCTTCAGTGATCAAGCATCCTGCACCGTAAATTCCGGTTGGGTGGAACTGAACGAATTCAAGGTCTTGCAACGGCAGCCCCGCACGAGCGACCATGGCATTACCGTCGCCCGAGCATGTGTGAGCGCTCGTGCAGCTGAAGTAAGCGCGCCCATATCCACCTGTTGCAAGGACTGTTTTATGCGCACGGAAACGATGGAGTGTACCATCTTCCATATTGAGTGCGATAACGCCGACACACTCGTCACCCTGCATTATAAGGTCGAGCGCAAAGTATTCGATGAAAAAGTTGGTATTGTGACGCAAAGATTGTCCGTAAAGTGTGTGTAGCAGCGCGTGGCCGGTACGATCAGCCGCAGCAGCACAGCGGTAAGCCTGTCCACCCTTGCCATACTTGAGTGACTGACCGCCAAAGGCGCGCTGATAGATCTTGCCATCTTTGGTACGCGAAAACGGTACGCCGAAATGTTCGAGCTGGCGGAAAGGATTATAGCGATGCACTTGAGAAAAAGCGCAGGAATTCATGCGTAGCTTACCTCGATGACCGTTCTTGGGGCCTCACGAGTCATATAATGAATTGCATCCTGGTCGCCGAGCCAATCTGAACCTTTAACCTATAAACAAAAGGATGTAAGTACGTACAGGGGAACGAATGAACTCCGTCACGCCGGGCTCACAGTATCATACATATGCCAACGCCAATCGTCCTCAGTCATGTTCTTGCGAAAAGCGAGTCAGAGTCAAAAAAAAAAATCAATCTTGTGTATATGCATGTGATACTGCACACGTACTCCGAGAGCAGCATTGATACCGCCCTAGCACCATGGTGAGCATATAGACGCGTGAAACGACGTAGACAGATGAGAACTGACCTGGGCGGCGACGGTGTGACTTCTCGTCGGGAACAGTTTAGTGATGCACGCTGTATTGAAGCCAGCCTCTGCGAGGCCAAATGCAGCTCGTAGACCTGCCCCGCCCGCACCGCTGGGTCAAACAAAAGTTAGAACCGTGACAAATTTGAAAAGAGAGAGAGACTTACATGACGATAGCATCATACTCGTGTTCAATGAGAGGATATTTCCCAGAGGACCATGACTATCATATTACCGATTAGGCCTCAATTTTTAGAGTTCGATGAAATGTTTACCTTGACCTCCTGGGCCTTGAGGGGGTTGGATGCCACTACCCTGTGTGCTGGGGTAGAGGAGTGAAACGGACGAGTCTGGGCAAGCGTGCGTGAGAGTGATTTTCTGAACATTCGAGTCAAGTCGGGAGAGTTCTGTCCGTGAGAATATTTTTTAGAGCTGTCGGTCGGCGCTTTCGGACCCCTGACCAATCAAGATCCTTGCTTTCTAGTTACACACAAGTACTGTACAGCTACAACAAACAATCTCTTGTTCTACAGTAGTGCACCTAATGGATCATGCACTGGCAGCCGCGATGATGGCAGCGTTTGAGTAGATGGCGACGGTGTGTTCTGCACCGTAACCGCAGGTGGAGTTAACGTCGTGGATGCCCTTGGTAACGGAGCTAGTGATGGCACCTCCGCTGAAAACCCGATCGATGAAGAAAAGTTTGACCGGGTGTAGTTCCATGGCGCCTGTAGAGGCTTAGCCTCTTGGGTGCTGGATGTCCTAGCGAATGCTGGAGTCTTACTAGAACCCATCGGCGCACCAGGGCGGGGTGTGTCGAACGACGAACTTGGCGACGATGAAAGCGCCGAGTACGAGGCGACAGACCTCGGTCGCGGCGCGTTAGCAACTTGCATTGGCGCCGCAGGTCGCGACGCTGGTGGTAGCGAGATGACAGCTTTATTGAATGGCGACGTTGGCTCTTCCGTCGACGTGGCAGCGTGTTCTTGCTGCGCCTTGCGCCGCTTCTTGAACTCCTCCTCGCTCATCAGCCTCTCCTCATCTACGTCTGTGCTTCCGCTAAGAAGCACGTCGCGCACATACGCCAGCGCCTCGAGCGCTTCGCGCTTACTCTCCCTCACTTTTTTGACGCGTTCCTCTGACTTGTCATCATCCTCGTCGAGCAGCAAGGTATCCACGATCCAGCTGACAGACGCGCCAAGCGTGCGCTGTACCACGCGTAGTTGAGCCACATCTCGTTCCACTTCGAAACGCGTGCGTGGCTCCCACGGCGGACGTTCTTCAGGCGGCCGTTCATCCGTGAGTGGATAAGCCGAATACCCCGCCCCATGTGCTGGTGGTGTCCGCACAAGGTTCGCCGCAAGATCCGGTAAATTTTTCTACCAGGCACTAGTCAGTCATCACGTCACAGAGGAGTGGCACTAGGCGTACCTTTATTTCAGACACCGCATTTATGAACGTCTTATTGATGCCCAGCGCTTCTCCACGGTCCAGTAAGTTCTTCGCAAAATCTGGCAAATTCAATTGTCCGTTGCTTGTTCGCCCTAACGACCCACGACTACTGGACCCGCCCTCCGGCAGGCTTGTGCGGGTTTCGGACGCGCTCTTTCGTCGTCCACCAGTGCGTTCGCTTCGTCTGCGGGAAGCAGCTGGTGGTGGTTCTGGTACCTCAGCGGGGAGATTGAGTAGGACGCGATTCTCGAGAATTATAGATGCGCCGGCAGCAGCAGCAGGTGACATTTGAAGCATCAAGGCCTGTTGTAGTAGTAGCGCTGTGTGGTGAGGTGCTGTTGAAGGTATAGAGGCCATGGAGAGGTTGGAAGAATAGCGAAGGAGGTACGTAAGTTGACCACTGTAGTCCGAAGGTATTACTGTAAAATCGGTGAGCTGGTGCTAGAAGTTGGGACGAATGACGCACATTGGTTCCGTGTCCGAATGAGCATGGCTACGCAAATCCAGAGTGCAATCTCTAATGAAGGATCCACCGCGAACATTCCGTCCCATAACACCATCGCATCATGCATATTGAATTCCCTGGTAAACAGCAACCGCAACCATCGACTGTGTATCTCGCCGCCTTGTCAGCTTGCCACCGACTGAGGAATGAGAAAGCCGGAAACGCTCACATCCCGTACATCTGGGGCTCGATCCCTTCCGCCTGCATTCGTCCCCAGAGAACGGGATCGACGCTCTTGAGCATTTCCTTCTGTACACGATTGCAGGCCTGGATGATCGGTGCGACATACGGTTCCAGACCTCCTTGCCCATTCAGGTGCACCAGGCCGGCGACTGCAGGTACCTGCCGTTGAAGGGCTTCACGCCACTCGTACCACTTCCCCGCGCCGCTCATCACGCGATCAAAGAGTGCCCATGCATCCGCAGCGACCCACTTGCGTGCGCAAACTTCGGCGAGGTCGTTCGAGTTTGACGCGTCAGGTAACGAGTCGTAATCTACGGCGGAGTAGAGTGGCGCGAGAAGCTCGTGCATGCCTTGTCGGTAGCCGACGTCCGGGTGAAGCACGGCATAGAGAAAGAGAATAAAAGCGAGCTGGGACTGGACTTCAGGGGCGCGGAAGTACGCAATATCGGGAAAGCTTAGCGAGGGACGGGGTCAGGATTGGGAGATGTAGGGAAAGGACAGACAGTATGATGGGTGGGCTTACGTGCGCTCCACATCCTGGGCGATCGTCTTGCGCAGCTCGACTGCGGCAAACCACTCATTCCATGGATTCTAATGTATATACGGAGTTAAACGCACAGTGGGAATTCCCGCAGCGCTTTGATCCTGTTGATCAAACGGCTCACACACCTCATCGTGTAGACTAAGGGGGTTATTCCACTCCAAATTTCCCGGTTGTACCGTGCGGGCGGGTAGGGTTTCACCGCCAGGTGCGATGAACCCATCTTCGTAGCTTCCGTCTGGAGCACGCATCTTCTCAAGGAGCAACGTCGTAAATTGCTTCCGCGACGCAGTCAAGGCACGTTTATAGAGCGCCGGATCTGGAGGGCTTTCTGACTGAGGGTGGATAGGATCAACCTCGGTCAGAAAGATCTACGGATATTTCATCAAGACGTCAACAAGGTATTGAGTAGGGAGAGGGCACGCGTGAACACCGTACCTTCCATGCCAGGCTCCGACCTGGGACGCCGGTCGATGCAAAGAGGTCGGGATTGGTTACACTATAGTCAAAAAGTCTGCCTCCGAGCGCGGCGTCTTTGATCTTGGCAAGACTTTGGCCAGAATTGAAGAGATAGTCATACGCGCTCCTGCCAGGTATGTCAGCCAAACATTCAGATAGATGGTAGGCGTGTTGCGGACTGGATAGCTGTAGTCGGCGGGCGTGTAGGGGTGACTAGGTTATCTCGCGTTGCCATTTCATCGATATATGAGACTTGTAGGTTGATCACTGCATCATGTTGTTCACCTTTGACCGATAAAATCACCTACTGTCACGTGATATCACCATAACCGTAACTTATGTCTACAGACACGTAGAGTAATTAAAACCACATAGAGACAGAAAAGCTCATATCCTCGCTTCTCATGGCGTGCCACCAACCTGGCGGGAAAAAAAGAACATCTCCTGGTTCAAGTGTCGCGGTTAACGCCTCAGGTACTGCACGTTCCCAGAACAGGGGAAAGTTGTCCTTGTCCTGATCAAAGAATACGTCAACTTGAGACGTATTGGTCATAGAGGGCGCTAGTTGATTTGCAGCGGGGTTTCGCCCGCGCTCTCTATCGGATGCTAGTGATGGTGGTGGGTACGGGTACAACGCTTCTGTGACCCTCTGCGTTGATGGGGCCAACCATACTGTCTTGCGACCGACGACCTGAGCTTTGGCTACATAAGCCTGGGAACGAGCGCGTATAGAGCGAGGCCCAAAACCACATTACTAGGAAACGGGCGCTTACCGTACAAGTTAAAGTACGGGTCCTGGGCGCCAAGCTGAGAAAATTGCGCCTAATTTAGTGAGGAAACTATGGCATACCGTATGTGCTGGTGATACCGCCCCTGCGGGACCGAGCCACGCGTTCAGGACAAGTTCTTCCTCATTTTTTGGTGGTCTGTAAAGTGGATACGTAGTTGGTGCTTTTGGCGCAGTGAAAACATAATCAGGCACGACAATGTCCTCTCTAAGTGCAGGGAATTGGGAAAACAGGTTGTGTTGAGCCATGTATAGGATGGTCCGCGGATGATTTTGGTCCCTCTCGAGAACATCCAAGAAGTCGTCCCAGGGCATCATGCGTTGTGTCCAGTCGTCAGTGCGATAATCTGTCCCTACCTCCACTGGGACTACTCGGCCACGTCCAGCAACAGAGCGCAGGTATTCAATTGAGTGCCACGGATGGTCATTCATGGCAGGCCAGTCCAGCGCAAACCCAGCCAAGATGAATGGCCGATCCAGTAGCTCACGGCGAAAAACAGACAACGGCGGTGGGTTAATCAATCGAGGTATGGTTCCGGACGACGTTGAAAGGGTAGGTACGTGGGTTGAAGGAGATCTACTCTGGAGAACGGCAGGGTTGAACGGCTCCTGAGGTAAGTACTCGGCTTGGATTGTCAGTATAAGGTCCTGAACGAGAGTCTGCGTGCCTTGACCGGGGGCACCCGCGATGATCAAAGCGTGATCGAGCCGGGTAACGCAAGTGATGGCGGTCTCCTCGTTCGGGGCTTGTGGAGAAGCAAGATCTACCAAAGAGCGCAGGATGCTTGCATCGGAATAGAGTCTCCTCCATTGATGATGATCTGTACTTTGTAAAGCAAGGAGATTGGCGTAAGATTGGGAGATAAGTTGATCAAGTTGCCGAGAAGATTCGGATCCGGGACACAAGTTGATGATACTCTCGGCCACGTTTTGTAGATTATGGATAATTTCTTCTCCGCAAATTTCAAGTTCTGTGAGGGGGGATATTAGACTAGCCAAGGAGAAGAAAATAATAAATTACCTTTTGTGTAGGATTTTGTGAGAATGAGATGAAGGAAATCGAGGGCTTGGTGGATTGCCGAGTACATATCGTACTAGTTATGGCAGTGAATTAAGAGGAATCGGAACGGAATCAACTGAGATAACCAAAACGGGAGAGAAGCCAGTAAGGGGTAGACGAAGATTGACGGCTAAGACGAATAAGGGAATTTAGATGTCACGCCATGTTTACATTTTCGTCACACGAGTCAGTCAGCGGGAACTGATAAAAGGTCGCGGGCGGGTTCATCGGCCGTGAGAACCATCCCCAAAGCAAATCAATATTTCTAGCCACAGCCCGGCTTACCGGCCCGGTCCGATCACCTTCCTTTTTACGTTATGTCATCAAGGTCGGTCCGGTTTATTCCGTCTCCTCAATTAATTAATTAATTAAAATTATTTTTTAGGTTGGACCGGCTCCTCCTTCTACTTGATACCGGCTCGACAACCTCAGTGAGGACAACTGCGGCTAAGCAGTTAGCACAGCTTGCAGCCAAGAGCGTAATCTCAGATGTCGCTCTTGAGGACGACGTCAAAGCACATCGCCATCACCAACCTCTGGGTGATCCATCCGGATGGACAGAGCTTATGGCAGTCATAGCCCGTGTACGTCATCTTCCGACTTGTCATGTCATGCATCATATTCTCACATTTGTCTTTCTAGGTTCTCCCTTATCTTCACTCCAGATCCCATGAAACTCGGTCAGCTGCGTCCAATGCGCTTTCACAAATATTTACCCTCGTTCCCCTTTGGCATCCCTTCCAGGATGGTGCTATTGACTCTGATGCCCTCTCTGATCATTACCTACCTCCAGAGTTTCCTATGGTCTCTGTCGAAGAACTCGTGCACAAGGGCACTCTTCTTTTGGCTTCATCCGGAAAGGAATTTGTCAAACCAAATGGCATTCTCTCGTCCTCTAGTGAAGTCAAGAAGGCACGAAAGGAAGCCATGGGACGCCTTGGGCTAGATTTCCTCGACAGTTTTGGCACAAATGATGACATGGACTTGGATAAAGAGTTGGCAGCTGGAAGTGAACCAGATAATCAGCCACCCGGAGACAATGAGGCCTCGATGAATGTTGACACATCCACTAGTATTTCTGTCGACGTTGGCGCAAAACCGAAGAAGAGGTCACCCTCTCCACACTCCAAGTCCACAACTCCCGTCGCACACTCACCATCCGCCCCATCCGGTCCCCAGCCCCAGCCAGATGAAGACATGAGTGGCCTTTCCGCTCGTGAACGGAATCGTTTAAAGCGCAAGCGCAAGCAGGGTAATACCGCGTTCGTGCAAGCGCCTCCGCCAACTTCGAATCCCAAGTTCCAAGCGACTGCGGCTGGCTCTACGAACAAGTGAGTTGCGTCACTGTCGGATTCTCCAATCAAGCTCATCGTGTCATAGGGCCCGTCTTGTCTCTACAGAGGACAAACCATCCTCACCTTCGAGAGCCGAGAGTCCAGCGGCCTCCGAGAAAGTCATCATCGATCCCTCAAAGGGTGGTGCCGTTTCTCCCAAGACGTCTCAGCAGTCTCAAGCTCTCGAGGTTGAACCAGGACATTGGGTATGGGATGGCTTAGTCAAAATTCTCGAGATCGACTTGTTCAGCCCAGCATGGGAAGTTCGACACGGAGCTGCAATGGCCCTACGCGAACTACTGAAAACGCAGGGTAAATATGGTGGAACAAAAGGTTTGGTCCTCCTATATTGTGCATGTTCTGTAGCTAACTGTGTCACAGTTGGCGCTTCACGTACCGAAAATGGTGATTATCACGAACGATGGTGCAACATGCTTGCTGCGAAGCTTCTCTGTGTCTTCATTCTTGACAGGTTTGGGGACTTTGTCTCGGATCAGGTGGTCGCGCCTGTACGCGAGACTGTTTCCCAGACCCTTGCCTCGTTACTTTTACACATGCCACGCCGCTCAGTGTTGCACGTCCATTCGGTTCTGCTGCAGATGATACGTCAAGATTTCACTATTCCTACTGGCGCGAAGGGTCTCGGAAAGGAAAAGAGCCATATTTGGGAAGTGCGACACGGTGGTTTACTGGGCATCAAATATGAGGTCGCTGTACGGAGTGACGTTGTTGAGGCAGCAGGGACTAACGATAACGTCAAAGATGAGGGCGGCGTCGAAAAAGTGGCAGATGCGATGACTAGCGTATGTGCAAGCCCAGAGAACGGTCTAGATGTGAAGATGGAGGACGTTCATGAGGCCCCTCCCTCTGAACCGGCTCCTCAACATATCTTACAAGACGTCGTTGATGCCGCGGTACTAGGGTAAGTGCCATGTCCGTTTCTAGTTTCCATCATCAACCTATTGATTTTAGGCTCGGCGACCGTGACGACGATGTCCGCGCGGTTGCTGCATCTTGCCTGATCCCAGTGGCTACTCACCTCGTCCGGCAATTGCCAACATGCTTAGGTCTCGTATTAGCTGTTCTGTGGGATTGTCTTGGTGACATGAAGGATGACCTCAGCTCAAGTGTTGGCGCCGTGATGGATCTACTTGGTAGCCTTTTTTTTGTCTGTTTTGCTCAAAGCATTGATTTCTTTCAGGAAAACTCGTCTCCTACGAGGAAGTAACCAACATCTTGGGCAATAGCTCGGCTTCGTGAGTCCCAAGCACCCGTACTTGCGCCTTAGTTTTGATTTCCGAGTTTCATTCCTAGGTTGCCACTCAGCGATCTTGCTCCCAAACTCTTCCCGTTCTTCCGACATACGATACCGACAGTTCGTCTCGCTGTTGTCGAGACGCTGCACTCCTTTATGAATGTTGCATCCCTCCCTAAGGATTGGGTTGCCACCCCCCTCCTCCGCCTCTTCTTCCAGAACCTCGTTGTTGAGGAACGCACAGACATCCGCGATGCGACCATCGCCGCCTGGAGAACTGCTATAGACCTTTTACACTCCCAACCTAGCTGGATGGACACAGTCATTACCTCTCCACAACTGCTCGAGTGGTTTGAGACCATGATGACACCAATGGGCTTCCCGATCGACGCTTCAGGCTTTTATGATCCACTGTCTCCTGAAAATGGTGCACAGGTGACTGCAGAACGGCATAATGTGGACAAGAACATGCTTGCCCAAGACCTTACACTTGTCTCGCCGGATACTGTATGGAAGGCACGAATTGCAGCTGCAACCGCAATGGCTTACCTTGTTGCGTCCTGGAACTCGTCGGTATGTTTTGAATTGCATATATTGGGAATCGCTATCTTACGGGATTTAAGACTCATACTGTGGATAACATTTTTCAATCGATCCTTCTTCACTATGTGGATTCTAGCAGTATGCTGCAAAAAGTTCTCGCTGCTATTGTAGTAGAGGAGTGGGCAAAGCATTACGACGCGGATCATTCCACCTCAACGCGTCCTTCACTGATCGAACTATCCACCCTGGCCCGGGAAATGAGCAATCGCACTTTGGCGTGGTTGCAAGGCGAGCCCCCCGCCGCCTACCATGAGATGGCCTTTATCCTTGCGCGCATTCATGGGGAATGCACAAACCTTTTGCAGAGCTTTGCTTTTGACTGCAAGATCCCCTGGGCCGAGATTCCAACTTTCAGTACGGAGATAGATCTCACGGGTTCAAAGCAAGGTGGTTTCTCGCTCGCATCTGCGGAAGCTGCCGTGGAAGAGGACTACACTAAGCTCAAAGAGCGATTGGGCAAGACCAAGAAGCGAGAACTCGCTGTGATAGCGGAGAAGCGCAAAACAGTCATGTCCAGTATCGAGCGGTATAAGGAGGTCAAGATGCAGCATGACATCCGCGTGTGTGCGGCCTTCGCTGCTGCATACGTTGCGCTGAAGAATACGCCGGACAAGGTCAGCCCGATTGTGAAGGGAGTGATGAACGGAATCAAGGTACGCACCATGTCTTGGCTGATCACGACCTTCCTTGAAGGTTCTCCATATAGAACGAAGAAAACTTGAATCTTCAAACACGTTCAGCAGTTGCTGTCTCGTCCTTCGTTGACTTCTGCGCACACCATGGTCTTACACAACCTCCGGATAAGATTGTCAAGAACCTCTGCACCTTCTTATGCCAGGACGTTGAGCGGACACCGACCTTTGCCTACCAAAAGAAACACCTCTCCGGTATCCTGTCGTTCCAGAACCCTTCAAAACCCATGGAAACTGGTGCGCAGGAGGATGAAAAGGGCGAGAGCAGAGATAAGGCGCGCTTATCGCGACGCGGTGCTGGGTTGGCCTTCGTTGAGTTGTCTATCAAGTTCGGGGAGGAGCTCTTGGAAACTATTCCCAAGATGTGGCAAACAATGGCCAAAGGCATTCTTAGTGCTTGTGCAACAGGTGCGCATGCCATATAGTGCCGAAACGTATTCCCGTCTCATTGATGTTCCGTAGACACGCCCGATGCTGCAGACGAGTTGATTAGCGGACGGCACGGTCAGGATGTTATCGATTCCCTTAGCGTTCTCGAGGCCGTAATACCGACTCTTCATCAAGAGCTCTGGCCGAAGATACGAGAGCTCTTTCCCCTTTTCGCTATGGCCCTGAGAAGTCGCTTTGCCATTATTCGTCAATCGGCTGCGCGTTGCTTTGCCGCTATCTGCGACGTGATGACGGTAGATGCCATGCGTTTCGTTATCGAGACAGTATTACCGTTCCTTGGTGATACCCTCATAAACTCTAACCGGCAAGGAGCTACGGAGCTGGTATTCAGTACGTGGATTTTGCCATCTGAGGGGCACTACTTGATGGAATCCCACACTTGCAGACGTCGTTCAGAGGTTGGATCACAAAGCACTGCCCTACGTTATCTTCCTTATCGTCCCGGTCCTGGGACGTATGAGCGATCCGGATGATGACATTCGCTCGACGGCCACAAACACCTTTGCTTCCCTTGTGAAAATGGTCCCTCTGGAGGTACGGCGAGTTTGTTCCTACCCTACGGCGTTGTTTAATTCTATATAGGCTGGTCTGCCGGACCCCCCTAACTTCCCGGAAGAACTCTTGAAGCGACGAGAGGAAGAGCGGCAGTTCTTGACACAACTTCTGGATGGCAGCAAGGTCGAAGCATACGAGATCCCTGTGCAAATCAAGGCTGAGCTGCGGAAATACCAACAAGACGGCGTCAACTGGCTAGCATTCCTCGCCAAATACCAGCTCCATGGCATTCTTTGCGATGGTGAGTTGTCCAGCTGAATACACCTCTTACAATAATAACCCCGATTTTAGACATGGGCCTCGGGAAGACTTTACAGTCGATTTGTATCCTCGC
>QLPA01001122.1:0-31299 GCA_003313945.1 Lactifluus pinguis
TGTCCTAAACGTGAAGTATAATCACGTCTAATGTCAGCCAAGACAATCACGAGGGGATGAGGGGGGAGGGGGAGGGACACATTTACGTGGAGTATGTGGAGGACCTCAGCAATCGTCGCGCCTTGCTGTTCGAGCTCGCGATGGATATCCGCGTTGCCCTTCTCGATACGTCGGCCCATGCTCAACAGTTCCTCGTGGTCGCGCACATGAGCAACATCCGAGTCCATTTGCCGTGGGCGTACATCGACACTCCCTTCTAGCTGCAGCATGTACGCTCATAGTCATTCACATGTTCATCAGAACAAAAAAAAAGATGAAATACGTTGAAGAGAGAGATCAGATCGGTCAGAGCCTCGTTACAAGCTTCGATCTGCAGCGCGTTGCTCTCTGATCGCAGCAGGGATGCGATAATACTCTGTTGGCCCACTTGTTCTATGGTTTGTGCGATATACGCAAAAGCCCTGACATTATTACAATCAACCTCCATTGGCCGGGGCAAGGAGCAAGCACAACCCACCGTTCGAGCTCACGGATACGCTCCCTAATAATGACTCCATCTCCCCCTCTTTTTGTCATCGAGATGCGCTCCAACCTTTCGACGATGAATTGACACCGCTCGACCAATCGCGCGCAACGCGCCTTGCTCGTCTTGACCTTTGAGTAGGCCTGGTGTACCAGTTGTACAGCAGCAAAGGCGGCACCCAGCGCGATGCTACCCATGGGAGGTAGCAGAGAATGTAGGCACAGCTGGTCGGTTTGTCTGCGTTACAAGTTTCATTCAACATTATAACACTGACCGACCAAACGCTAACAACACGCGCGCCAAGCCCTTGGGATCTCAACCGATTTCATAAAATAAGCAGAATTTATTGATTTCGATGATTCTGCGAAGCTAGTTACTCGCTGGGGTCTGAAACATACCATGAATTGGTTCAACGAGTCCATACGACGTGTGGACCCACAAAAACTAGACGAGCAAAACAAAAAGGGATGGAACAAAACCTCGGAATATGCAAAGTGTGTGCGTAGCTGCGGAGGGGGGGGGGTAGTTGTGCTGCTCAAAGAATGAGAATGTCCAGAGTGAAGTGCAATGCTAACATGACGAGTAAATTGCAGTGAATGCGTGGGTGGAGCGGGATGATCTCTTCACGATTAAATTGCAAGGCGAGTACCATAAAGCAGAACCAACGTCAAAGTCCTTAGTTACACAAAGCAGAGAAATCAGGAAATGGCCGTTTGCCGCCGCGCTGGGTAGGATTTCACCGGCAAAGCCATGGACACCCTGGGCGACACATTTAGAGAACTGGCATCCGTTGGAAACGCCGATGGAGGAGGTACGGATTGCGGGAGAGACCCAGCTGGCGAGTTACGGCCATTGACCTCATCACTACTGGATCGATGATGACGTGACGGTGGCGAAGCGCGATCACTTGAGCGTGGGGGACGCTCCACACTACGACTTTGCCCTGTGCCTGTCAACCGAGGTGAGTTGCGAGAGCGACTCGGGGGTCTGCCGTATTGTTGGAGCATAAATGGTGCGGTGGGGGGAAGGAGTGGGATGTCCCCGGTGAACTGAGGCATTACGGGGATCATTGGCATGGAAGGAAAGACTGGCATCGACGGTACTTGAGGTAGAGTCGAGACGGGTTGCCACCCGTACGAGAACATAGGGGAGGCAATTGAACGGGATGATTCAGAGATCATCGAAGTTCGCCTGCCGGCGCGTGTATGAATGTCATCGGAAGACATGCTGTGCATCGAACCAGGGCGGGAGTTCAGCGGAACCGCAGTTTCAGATGGGGGGATACTGCCCGGCTTTGAGCTAGAAGACGAATCATTCCGGGAACGTGGCAAACTGACTTGTGGAGACGTGGTCTGCCTGCGTGGATCGTACGATGGTCTAGAGTAACTTTCGCGGAGTCGGCCATCCTGCTCCCTTGGCTGAGAGGATGGCAAAGCATAAGATGACTCGCGTCGCGTGCGGGCTGCTGTGATCTCTTCGGCGTACTGCTTCTGTCTCTTCGTTTCTTCAACGGCACGCCTCTCCTTCTGCCACTGTCGTTTCTCTTGTTCCCACTGCTGACGTTCCGCCTCATGTCGCTGCCTTTCTTCTTCATGTTGGCGACGTTCTTGCTCTCGTCGAAGAAAGAGGGCTTTCTCCTCCCGCCGCTTTCTATGTCGAAGAACATAACCGAGGGGAACTTGATCCTCTTTGTCGACACTATCCGCGAATCGAACGCCACGACGGGAGCTCGGTACGGTAGAAGGTGAGGCCATGACGTCTGAAGTGGTTGTGGGAGTTGGCGGCTCAAAGAACCCACGATCATGTCCGAGCGGAGACGGTACGGCTTTGTAGAGGGATTGTTTACCCACGACGGGAATGGAAGCTTGGGAAGAATGAATGATTACGAGAGAGTGGGTAAAACGTGTGAAGAACTTACTCGAATGAAGAGGGGAATTATTTGTCGAAGGAGGCGAATCATCATCATCGTCATTGACCAAACCTGCCAATACTTCTAGCGTCTCAGAAACCTCAAGAGCCCAAACGCCAAAACCGGATCCATTGACAGTTGTCCGGACAACGGTGCCTGCTTCGTCAGGAACCCAGACGACCATCCGCTCCTCAAAGTAGGGACGAGATATCCATTTCTTCAAGCCAAGGCTGGACAAACGCACATGTTTGAGGTCGTACCTCTCCCCTTCGTCGGGTTGCGGTAACGATCTGCGCTGCGCAGCTGACGGGGGGCGAGAACCGAGGGAGGCCAAGAGGCGCCGGTCGGTCGGGGTGAGCGGCTCCCGTTGAAGCCGATAAAGTAATCGCTTCTTGTGGATTGTTGTTTCGACCGAGTCACGAAATGGGATGGAACGCAAGGGGGATGACGAACGTGGGAAGGCAGGGGCATTCAGATACAGGAGAAGGGGAGGGGATGAGAAAGATGGCGACATGTTGTTCGTCGTAAGAGTGGTGAGGAAGTCAATAGGGGAAAGAAGGCGATTGGCCGAGTCGCGCCTGAGAGGGGCAGGAGGAGGGTGTGAGGGGGCTTCTGACTCTGATGACGAGGAATCTTCGGAGGAAGTATCATCATCTGAATCAGCAGGCTGTACGGGAATGGTTCTTGACGGGGTTGGTGGCGCAGGCGGTGAAGGCACGGAACTTAACGAGTCTGACAAATAGGACGAGGGTCTTGATTGGGACGGACTGAGAAGGTCAGACTTCTTTGGAGTGAACCAAGGAAACCAAGTCTTCCTGTTAGAGGATGAGCGAACGACGTGATGGCCCATACGGTCGTCCTCTGGAGTGCGAAGTGAGACTGAGCCTGTTGAGGAAGCAGAGGAGTGAGCTGGTTCTAGGGGCTGAGCAAGTTGATCGGTGGAGACGGTGATGCGAGTGAGGGTACCGAAGAAGCGACGAGAAGACTTTCTGTGGGGGGTGGTTGAGAAAGGGGCCTTTGGTGTTGGACGTTGATGGACATCGTCTGAGGAAGGAGAGTCGGAGCGCCTTTCGAGAACGGAAGCGATTCTACGCATGGTTTGATGGGGAAAGGAGGAGTAGGAGGAGAGGAAAAGAGAAAGAGCGGAGAGGAAGGATTAAAAGTTAAGTTTGAAAGGGGATTATTAACTTAACATGACAAAGTGGTGAAAAAAATCAAAATCAAAATCAAAAAAAAAACGCTGAGAGAGATGGACCCAAAGGTTTACGACTAGGCGAGCGAGCGGGATGGGTGATGACGCGACCTGCCAATCAAAGATGATGTCTAATTCAGTTTCAAGAGGAGCACCATCGCGTGGCACCGCCGGCCCGAATTAGAATCAAATCGGACGGTCTTCTATCCCCTCCCTCCTGATATGTGACCACCAGTTCCACAAACGTCTTTCATACCCCTCACTCACTTTGAGTATCAACTCTTCATCAACTCCAACCAATCGAGCTCCGTAAGAGATCACCATTTCCATCTCTTCCGGCAAAGCCCCTAAAACGTCTCGGGACCTATAAATGGGATAGGCTTCACCTGTTTCACGTCCTTCTCGTTCTCCTGCAACTCCAGCAGTCAACGCACGTTGATCACTCTTCAGCCGGTCAACGCCCGTTTCCCCGTTTCCGTCAACATCTCGGACAGATTCTAGAGGGAAGAATTCTTCCAACCTTCGCCGATCTACCCACTTCCGGTTAGCTATCCTTGCTCCGTCATTCCCCTATTCCGTCCCTACCGGAATGTATCATTTCTTGTCTCAGAAGGCCCTTTTGACATAATTCCACATATTCGTCCAACATTGGGTCGTCCAGATCTAGTATAGACCTGGTAGTCCACATGTGTGTTGGTATGCCCATATAGACGCATAAATAATACCACTTACATTTCCGATGACGCTGAGAATAATACTTGCCTACTCTTCCCGTAAGCCACGTTCATATTTTTGAAAATCATCAAGAAATCAACCATCCGGGGAAGTGCACACGCCGGATCAATCCCATTTCTGGGTACCCTGATCGACAACGTCTGAGTGCCTGCCGGCCGTGAACGTGGACAGGAACAAGGCGCTTGCCTGCCCTCTCACGCACCGTGGTCGACCATCAAACCCGTATACCATCTTCAACACGATAATCAGCGCTACCAGTAGTCCCAGTTCTGGCGGCACGTCATCGTACTTGTGACTGTCTGGGTCGTCATCTTTAACCTGTTTAAGGTCAGGGGAAAGACTGTGATGCAAGGCCAGAGGCAGCGATAAGACATGCGCAACCGTCTTGCCCAGGTTGTACAGAACGGCTGTGAACGTGACTTCCATTCAGCCATTACTGATACACCCACGAGTCCGGGTACTCACGGGTGCCGCCGACGGCACGAACCACGCGCCATAACATAGGCGCTGCGTTTAATTCTGGGGTGTGGATTTTGAATGACCCTTTCAGCTTCCTCGCCAGTCGAGCCGATAGGCTATGTAAAAGTAACGTCGTGGGCGCATGCTACATTGTGGATATTTTTAATTTCTGGACGTGCACACCAAAACGTGGATACCCTTACCGCGGGTGAGAGAGCCTGGACACTATGTTTTGTCAGGTGGCGGACCATGCCGTTGGGCAGATGGCATAATGGCTCCAGGTAGGGTAGGTCATAGGACTCGATCAACCTGGCGGGTGTCAACAACTGAGCATACATCTGTCAAAACCATAACGCCCTAACCTAATGAGGTCCAAGTACATGATGGGCAGCCGAAGCGTCCAACATGCCACCATAAGCAGTGCGATGTTGCTCGCTGGACCGTTGCGACTGAAGGTATTCTGCGTTTGTCCTCTACCCTCTGGTTGAAGACGTGGTTGTCCATGGTCATCGTCGTCCGAAAAACTCGATTCGGAGAGCGCGCGAAGCATCTCATCCATTTCAGAGTCATCCTCCAAATCGTCACCATCGCTATCGGAAGAGCTCGTGCCTGGCTGGTCCGGAGATACCTTTTTCCCCTCATCCCCCGCACGACTCGAACCCGGTGCCGGTTTCTTCTCCTTTGAATCGTTGTCACTAACATAGTTTTGAGCCTCCTGTTTGTGTAGAATGGGTTCTGGAGGCGGAGAAGGCAACAGGCTCAAATACAGTGCCCACAAGTCCCTACAGATGATCTATGTGATCACCGTCTTCCAACTCCCGTTCGTTGCTATATCAGGAGATACGGACCTCGAACTCGCTCGGAAGCTCCCAGAGCCGAATTAACGCAGCTACCTGTTTTCGTAGCAAAAGCTGGAGACACTGGAAATAAAGATATCGTGCGCGCGCGCCATAATAAACTTTGTGTGCAGAAATTCAGGTCACTTCAGCGAAAACGTACGTAACTGTACGTACGCTCAGGGTTAGCTTTGCTAGCACGTTGTCGCCTCTCCCATGCCGATTTCAGCGCGCGCTTCCTTAGCTGATGCGGACCGGGTTCTTGTGTCTCGTGCGTTTCGTTGAGGTAATTCTAGGATATGCGAATTCAAGGAGAGAAGAGGGATTATCGCCAAATCAACGGTCGTACCGCAGGAGTACGCACCTGCAGGACGTGACCCTCGCTGCAAACGACGAGGCCGGTTGCGGGCTCTTTGTGCCACTGCTGGGAACCACACACGGTGCACTTACGACGCGGGGCCATTGAAACGTTTACCCGCCCGATAAGAAGCAGTAAGTTAAGTCAGAGGGTGAGAGTGGCCCGCGGCGACATAGATACGAGGCGGGCCGGACCAAGACCCATAACCCAGGTTTTCCCACACCTGGCAAGGGACCCTCAATCGTTGGAACAGGGCCCAACGTGGCTGCGCGCACGACAACTGTGACCAGAGGTCACCATCAATTATTTTTGGCTACGGCAGTAAAACCCTGCATCGTCGTCAAGGCTAGACTGCAACTCACGACTAACTACATCAGAAAGAGTGATTCAAAGCAACGTACACCAAGGATTCTGAGTTATAAAGAAGAAACCCGAAAAAAATCTAATTATAACCAGTCTGACGTCAATGAAAAAAGAAAAAAGAATAACCACGATGCCCGAGTTTACAGATTGAACCGGCTATAGCGTCGGGTATGACGGTAAACCCACATCTCTATTCCGACATCCTTCACCTAGTGGGGATCAGCGTATTGATTAATGTCAATTGGAGAATACATGAACCTAAGAACCTCCAAAATAAGCATTCTGACTTTACCCGAGGTCACCCGAGGTGGGCACCTCATCCGCGGTCTCATCTGCCCGCAATCCTTGGAGCTAAAAGACGGTTAAAACTGGCCGAAGAGGGAAGCGTGTCGGATCATGTCTACAGTCAGAAAGGCAGTTCCCTTGTGTTTAGAACCCTGAATACAGAGAATCAAGGTATTAGGGGTATTAGGGTGGCAAAGTGGCCACCTTGCTGACCACTCACCAGGGCCAGGAATCCTGACGCGTGTCCTTCCGAGGCCAAGACTCTCCGTGTACTACATGCAACATACTCGTGCAGAATCTCAGACCTGGGCCGTTTGATAGTGGTTGGTGCTGCATAGCTGTCAGTGCATGTGGTCCTGGGGTGCGTGATTGGGGTACTGTGGTTCGGCGTTGCAAGCAGATTCTACCAGTAATTTATTTTTGTGCTGATAGACTAGGGTTCGGTAGTGAAGTTAGTGAAGCATTATGGCTCTATCAACAGTGGGTGCTTAAGTTACTTCATCCCGGGAATGCGGGCCGCTATTCCGGCCGCTACGTTCCCTGCTTCCGCTCCTTGCACAAACGAACACTGCCATTCATTGTTTCACTTCATTTTTTCTCGGATAGAGCGGCTTGAGAGCCCAAGAACAATTTCTGATGAGATATTTTTCTGTGTTTTTTGCCATCTTGGCACTTCTGATTGGATTGGTGCACGGGTACGTAGGACACTTGGCATCTATTGCGTTGTCATGTGCTGACTAGTTCTGTGTGCTCCTTGCAGCTGGACCAAGGTAGGCCGCGAAAGGCTCTCAAATGTTTCGGATATGCAGCCCTCTCATTATGGCGGCAGGAAGATCATGAAATCTTTGACCTCGTCAGCGCGGTGGAGGCTGCAGAAGGTTTATTCTTATTCGTCCCAACCAAAACATGCAATGTTGACCACATTTTAGGAAAAGGCACTACCTTTTACTCGTGGCTCGAAGTGTCCCCGACTGCCTCTATGGCAGAGATTGGTCGCGCGTATCGGAAGAAGAGCATATTACTACAGTGCGTTTTACTTTCCTTTTTTGCTCCACTACACTTAGCCTTGCTCCGCTTAATTACAGCCCCGACAAAAATCCGGGTGTCAAGGGAGCCCAAGAACGATTTGCGCGCCTCGGTGTCGTTTCATCAATATTGAGGAGTGAAGAAGGTCGCGAGCGGTCCGTCTTCTAGTCTCGCATATATTCCTTCACCACAAGTTGACACGTTGCGTATGAAGATATGACTTCTTTTACAAAAACGGGGTGCCACGTTGGCGAGGAACTGGATACTACTACGCTCGTTTCCGTCCGGGTTTAGGGGTGAGCCGATGACTTTATCCCTGTTATTCATGGTCTCTAAGCAATGAGCTACGCAGACCGTGCTCGTGTTTTTAACCGGTCTGACAACCGGATTACATTATGTTGTGCAACGCATGAACTATAGAAGAGATCTGGCGCGCATCGAGCATATTCTTGAGCAAGCCAAGCTCGCTGCTTGGGGGCCCAAGATGATACCGGCTGGTATTCGGAAAAAGGTAAAATTTCCACGTCATTTTTCTCGAAATCTGTCTTGTTTATCAGGTGCGTAGGTCAAAGTGAATTTGGGCGGTCCAGCTCGTCTAGACGAAGACGGGAATGTAGTGATGGGAAAGACCATTGATATGGTCGTAGAAAATAACGGAAATGTCTTCATGGTTGGTCGTTAGCATCTGGCACAAGTCGAAGAACTCATATCATCTGTAGTTGGAAGGGGATGGTGCCCAGACGCCGATCAACGCTGATGCAGCAACCCCACCATCGTTACAGAGCACTTGGTTCATTGCTCTGGTTGTTGCTTTCATCCGCAAGGTATCGATATCCAAGCGAGAGGCAGAACCCAGCGGAACGGCCCATACCGGAGGAAGTGAAGATGGCGAGATGGCAACGGGTACTGATTCAGATTTGCCGGACCTAGATCAGGAACAAAACGGCAACTCTAGAAAGATCGGAACAGTTGCTGTGAAGACGGGAGGGCGTCGCCGTAAGGCGGCGAAAAAACGATGATGAGGAGGAGGAACTAAACCGACTTGCTGGCTCGATGTTCCTACATAGGTTCTGGGTTGTTGGGCATTATCATGAACGCAATATATTATGGCCACGGTAACGATAACGGTTTGACTTTCGGAGCTGCTTGGCCCGAACGGCGGTCAAACGAGCATGAGAAAAGTTGGTACCAACTTGGTCCGTGTTGGACCACGTGTGAGGAGTTGCGCGGTACCGCACACGACCAGAAGAGCGAAAGATTCCGAGAAGAGAAGAGGTGGTGCGCCACTAGAATCAAGGGTCTATTAGCTAGCAAGCCACTATCAGTATACATGGATGCACACATGATCTGAAATCGTAAGATCTATCCAATGGCATAATAGGTCACATGGGTAGCCTGTGAAAAAGCTGTGAAAGCTGTGACGAGAAGAGCGACTAGACTAGGGACAATTGTATGAGGCCCGAAGTATCGGCCGACCATTGTAAAGATCTAGATGGACACGAGATAGTGGTCGATCTAGCAACTGGTTATCGAACCAATAGAAAAAAGGAACACAGACCGTATAAATAACTGTATACAATTTGGAACCTGGAGATCGAGGGCTTTTTAGAAAAATTCCATCTCTTTCACTTACTCTCACATCTCTTCCTCGTCACCCCATTCAGAACAGTTGCCCTCTCCGCCATGGCTTTGCACTACCACCGAGACCTTCTTACTCCTTTTCTCGCATTGGATCAGGGCGAAAGCATTCAGGCCGAATGTACGTTGTTTTTCCCTCGAATATAAATCCTCTTATCTTGTCTTCTAGACGTCTGGATTGATGGTAACAATGAGCTTCGTTCAAAGAGCAGGGTAGGCGTCTTTGTATTTACCGCCCCCCTTTTTGTTAAATACGAACCATCTCCATTTAGACGATCACCCACAAGGTCACTGAACTCTCCCAGCTCCCCAATTGGGACTTCGATGGTTCCTCCACCAACCAAGCACCTGGCCATGACTCGGATGTTTACCTTCGTCCAGCCGCAATATTTAAAGATCCGTTCCGTGGTGGTCACAACATTATCGTTCTTGCTTCGACCTACAATAGTGATGGTAGTCCCAATAGGACCAACTACCGTCACGACGCTGCCAAGACTATGGAATTAGCAAAGGACGCCGTACCCTGGTTCGGTCTCGAGCAAGAGTACACCCTCCTCGACATGGACGACAGGCCATACGGCTGGCCAAAGGGTGGTTTTCCAGGTCCTCAGGGACCCTATTATTGCGGCGCTGGTAATTTCTCCCCATCCTATCAGTTTTGATCATTAGTAATTCTGGATATCAGGTGCCGGCAAAGTCGTTGCCCGTGATTTAATCGAGGCTCATTACCGTGCTTGTCTCTATGCTGGCGTCCGGATCAGCGGTATTAACGCCGAAGTCATGCCCTCCCAATGGGAATTCCAGGTTGGCCCCTGTGAGGGTATTTCTATGGGAGATGAGCTCTGGATCGCCCGCTACCTCCTTGTCCGTGTCGCAGAACAGTGGGGTATCAAGGTCTCTTTCCACCCAAAACCGCTTCAGGGCGACTGGAACGGGGCTGGCTGCCATACCAACTACTCGACCAAGGCGATGCGTGAACCCGGTGGAATTCAAGCCATACATGCTGCCATTGAGAAGCTCTCGAAGCGTCACGATCAGCATATTGCTGTTTACGGAGAGGATAATGAGCTCCGGTTGACGGGTGCCCATGAGACAGGTCACATTAACAGCTTCAGTTCTGGTGTTGCAAACCGTGGCGCCTCTATACGCGTTCCCAGACATGTGGCTGAGAAGGGCTACGGATACATGGAAGATCGCCGTCCGGCCTCTAACATTGGTATGTCGATGCAGCTCGATTGCATGACACATTCTCATTTGCTGTGCGCAGATCCCTACCGGGTCACCAATATCATTGTTGAAACCACTCTCCTTGACAAGTAGATGGGTTGTATTTGACTGCAGTTTAATACTGGGTCCACCAGAAATAGTCACTGCGAATTAAAACCATTTAAGTACTAGTGGCTGTTGATCTACTGTACTACATCACGTTTGCGGATAGAAAGGAAATGATGAGATTATCTCGGCGAATAGCCTGACTGGTTTCCTCTGTCCTTCTGAGCATTGAGGCGAGGTAGCACAACAGACAGCTCACCTTCTGTGTGTAATGCCTCTGAGAGTATCGCATCTCATCTCATGGCACTAAAATTCCCGTGTGTTGGCTCATCACAGTAAACCGCGAAACCCGACGCATCGGCTAGCGAGACTAGGACATCAGTGATACCAACACATGAGACGGACCACGTGAATTTGCGTGCGATCCTAAATTGGGTCCGCTTTGATTGAATACATTTCATTACTAGTCATCGGTTATTTTTCTTGAGGAATGTAGTCGTGGTGAAATCCATTTTTTGTTTGTTTGAACGTAATGCTGATGGAGGGGCTATGCGATTGATTGCTCGTTGGTTGTAACAGTCGCTTAGTCGCTTGTACAGTCGCGCATAGGTCGGAAACTCCCACAGTTCAGTATAAGAGCCGTTCGGAAGACCAGAACAAGCAAGAGAAATCACGTGAACTTTTGATGGTATCGTATAGGGTTTGGGACGGTCAAGGACTCGAGGTATAACCGTACCTAGTCATGCTGCCAGTGGTAGACAACCAGAAGCTATCTCTCCAGACTTTTCTTCAAGTATTAACTTCGAAGAACCTCCAGATATCACGCGCAATGACCGTCGCAAGCAAGATGTGCAGTATCTGTCCCTCTCTCAAAAAAATAAAAATACAATAGAAATGTACTGATGAAAGGCCCCAGCTACAAAGACTTTAATACACCCGCGCGTCTCGGCGAGCTCACAGACTCGAAGCTCTGTTCTCTTGGCGTATCAGACAAGGACGATCGGCGGCTCGTGCTCTCCGCTCTAAACGCCGCCGGTTATCGTGCGATTGCCGTTAACGACGCGAGACAGCGAGAGTCCAAGAAGCGACGACGCAATTCAGACGTTGCTGCATCACCATCTCCCCCAAAGAGCGGAGAGTCTTCTACGGTAATTAACTATCCTCCTTCCACCACTGTAACTGCTAGTGATATAATACTGTATCCTTGAGGGCAGGCACAACCTGTGACACCGCCGACGCAGCTATCATCGCCATCATCATCATTGAAGAAGCGCAAGCGCCACGCCGCTTCGTCACGCGTCGACAACGAGCTGTTGCCAGGCCCAGCACCGGACGAAGGCGCGGCGCTGGGCAGCCTCGATTTTCATGAAATCCTCGACGAGGACGCACTGAAGCTCAAGTCTACCGTCGTGAACCGTGCTCCGATCATGATGGCGTGGGCTTGCGTCGTCGCAGAGCGCCTGGGCTTTTCACGTGAAGAAGCACTGAGCATAGGTAAGTCCAACATTCATTCTCGCTTTCACCCTTAGCCTTGATGAAACCCCTTTTTCCCTGGGTTTTCCTTTGCGATCCTCCGGTCCTCAGCGTCGGTGTATACCGAAATGAATGCAATCTCTAAAGGGGTCTCACTCGGTATCTATGACAAAAAGCGTGAAGCTGATCTCAAAGCTGCGCATGCCAATGAAGCACAGCCCTACGTCGACCTCCTCGGCCGGCGCGTCCCACTCTATCGAACCGCATCCGGATCGTGGCGCGCATTCACCACCGAGGATAGTAGCGGCAATAGTACACCTGGTGGTGGTGGGGCTCCTCCAGGCGCTGCTTACAGCTATATTACACGGGCATTGCGGCAGACCGCACCGGCAGTGCTGGGTGCTATGCGTCTCCTAGCGGAGAGTTACAGCGACCCAGTGGAGCTGAATCATATGGGATTCACACTCTATGCGGACTTTCGGCCCAATGTGGATGGTTGGGGCAAACGCGGCGAGCTGCGGTGCGAGACCCTGCTTGGACTGCGGAAGAAGGGATCGAAGAATGAGCCCCAGCTCGGCAGCAGGAGTAGCGAGGCCACCACGGCTGAAAATGTGATATCAGTGCCAGAAGGTGACACAGCATGCAAGAAGCCCAAATTAGAATCGGATGATCCGCTTGACGTTTTATTCGATGAGTTTACTGTAGAAGAACTCAGTTCCCTTCCGTAACGTTGCCCCGACAGTGAGCAGCGCATGGTATGAATGTCTACATATCGAAACGAGATCACTGATGATCCGATCCGGAATCCGAGCTCTATGGTGTCATATGGCTCACACTCATTCGAGGTTTTTGATTACCGCCGCCGTAAATTCAGAAGTGGTCGAGGACCCTGCGCACAGCGAGAGAATGGATAAATGCCATGAAGCAGGGTATGTATGACGTACCTCCCATGTCAGCAGTTTTGATTCTACCAGCGTTGAGAACTTGGAATGTTGCAGATGCAATGTTATTTGCAATGTGATCTAGGCTATAATTGTGTCATCAGAACTAAGGACGGGAGCGAATACGGGGAGCGAATACGGACCCGAGATGTCGGAGCATCATGGTCGCCGAAAGGATCATCGCAGCCGGGTTTGCCCGATCCTGACCCATGATATCTTTCGCTACGTGACGACATCCAGGCTCAAAAAGTGCATAATCCTTTCCGCCAAAGAGGTTAGCAAAGAAGTAAGAACAAACTTAAAAAGTGAACCTACACGGCCGACGTTGCAGCCCGGCACTATGCCAGGACCACCGACGAGGGCAGCGCCGATGTTGGACACAATCGCACCGTACAAGTTGGGCATAACCATGACATCAAACTGTGTTGGCCTGGAAACGAGTTGCATGGAGGTATTATCCACAATCATATCGTTAAATTCGATTCCAGACGACTTGTAGTCCTCGGCTACACGACGGAAGGTATTGAGAAAGAGACCATCTCCAAGTTTCATGATGTTTGCCTTGTGTACGCAAGTCACTTTCTGTATGATATTGCAATCAGGGAAAGTCGAGAGTGACGGAGTAGTTGCATACCTTGCGGCCATTCCTGAGAGCGAAATCGAAGGCAAAGCGGGAGATGCGCTCCGCTTTGGGACGAGTGGATACCTTCAAGGATTCGACGACGCCGGGATAACTCTGATGCTCAAGACCAGAGTACTCGCCCTCGGTGTTCTCGCGAATTATGGCAAAATCGACGTCGGAATGACGAGTGGGGACACCTGGGAGGGATTTGCACAAGACTACAGAGGCGTAAATGTCGAGCTGTTGACGCATTGCGACATTCCAGGATATGTGGCCGGACTTGGAAATTGGAGTAAAGAGGATGCCTTTAGAACGAATCGTTACAAGGTGAAACGAAGGGATGGATGGATGGATGGATAACAGACCCTTTAGGCCAACTTTATTGCGCTTCAAGCTCTCCATAGCCTGCTTGAAGAGAGCTTCACCGGAAGAAGACATGCCGGATACGTCATACTGTTCCCACTCTATGGGAGCATTGACAGACTCGAAAATTTCCTTGACTGATTCTGTAATCTCTTGACCGATACCATCACCAGGAATGAGGGTCACCTGAAACGAGGAAAAAGTATCGATAATAGATATGGGGGAAAGAAGAGACGCAAAGCTTACCGTGTACACCCCGCCATACTTTGTCGGTAGCTGAAAGCGAGTGAGAAGAGAGAGACACAAGCGTGAGGCGTACACACCCTTTTCGCAACTTTCGGAAAGCCGGCGGATAGTGTAGACGCCGCACGCTGGTCTTGAGAGTAAGAATTCGAAGCTTTTTTTTAGTGAGAAAGAAGACAAACGAAAGAACTAAAAGGGAGACGCGCCGCTGTGTTGACAGCGTTACGGAGCATTTTGAAGAAGTTGCAGTGAGAAAAAATAAGAAATCATGGGATATGTTATCTAGCACGTGACGTTGTGGCACTTGACGTGGGATAGTGCATATACTTGTTTACAGTACCGCCCATACACAATACCCCCAATCCGACTAATTAAGATGGCTCTTGTCTTTCTATGTCATCATCAATGTCTCTCCCCATCTCAGAACTTCCTCATAAGACCCCCGCTCGTAGCCTTTCCTTCTATCTCGTTCTCATCTTCTGCGTCCTCCCGGTCTGGTCAATCCCAATCTTCTCTTGGTCATTTGTCCTTTTCGAACTCGGAGGTGGAGGTCTTTGGGCTCTCTCACGGCAAAGAAAGGCACTCTTTACTTATGCTCTCGCTGAGGTCCTTCAGCTACTCTATTTTTACCTTTCTCTACCCCTGACTAGTCCCTTCCTCTAGGTCCTATTTTCTATATATCACTACTATCTCTACAAGTTTGTCGATGGCCCTTGCCCAATTCCTCCAGGGGATCCCGGGGAGCTAGCGCTCGCATTCAAGCGTATTGTTCAGACTGGTCTCGCCGACCTGTCTCAAGGCAGTTACGACGAAGAAACCCTTGATGTATCTCGCCCAGCAAGTCCTGCCGAGTCCATCAAGAGGCTCAGTCCCACTGACCCGCGCGCCATAGACTTTCAAAATCAATTTCGGAATTGGTGTGTTCTAGGGATCCACTTCAAACTGCGCTCATCCGGTTACTAAGCTCACACTCGGCAGGTTCGGGGGCGTTCCGTGGTCCCAGATTCGTAAGAAAGAGATGTGTACCTGGCTCTACTGGTCCATCTTCAATGATCACATACCCGACTGGGACAAAATCCCCCCTGTGCGCCTCAAAGCCTTGCTAGAATGCCTCGATTTGGTTGAGAAGCGCACAGGCACGACGATCCCCGAAGGGTCTAATCCTGACGCATATCCAAAGCTCGTCACTCTCGATCCTGTCAACATTCGGTGGCGCCCACTGATCTATTACCTTTTCATCACTCTCTGCGACTTTGTCATTAAACAGTCACTCGTTCATTTCTGGGGTATGGCTCGCGGCACCCGTCATGGTCTTGACTATCTGGTGCGTGTCCCACCAACGTGGGACGCATCCAATGGCCCGACGCCAATTGTATTCCTTCATGGCCTCAGCCTTGGTTTGATCTTGTACAGCACGGGCATCTACAGCCTCCTCACCTGGTTGCCCGATCGCCCGCTGTTTATTCCCTTGCAGCCGCACATCAGTCAACAAATTTTCCACCCTCGCTTCCTTGTCCCTAAAACCCGAAAGGAGACTGTGGCTATCATGCGCCAGCTGTGTATCGATTTCGGCTGGGCGCCAAGTTTAGCTGAAGCCCAGAAAGGGGTTGCCGACCGCCCAAAACTGAGGGGCATCACATTGGCAAGCCACTCCAATGGTTCATATGTCCATGCTTGGCTTCTCAAAGACGCACCGGAACTTGTCGCCCGATCATTGTTTATTGATCCCGTTACGTTCTGTGGTTGGGAGGGCGGTATGTTCGATCAATGAAATCCACTTTGCTGTATACTGACGTGCATCCCCGATCAAGATCTCTGTCTCAAGTTTCTTTACAACCGCGCCACGACCGTGAGCACAGGACCCTTAAATCGCTCACGGTGTCTATCTGACATACCCGTCGTCCATCTCATAGGGAATACAACTCAAGATGAACTATTTCTTCAGCACAGAGCTGGGCACTTCCAATCAGCTTCAACGACAATTTGACTGGATATCGAACACCTTGTTCTTCGATGAGATCCCTCACGCGTGTGATCCGATGCGGAACAAGTTCATCCTAGCACATAACGATGTGGTTTTCTGTGCACCGGTTAGTCCTCGCTACACTTCACTGCCTCGTTGAAGGGCTGATGATGGGATGGTTACAGCGCATCAAAAAGTACTTGATGTCGCATGGTGTCCGTAAGGGCCTTTATTATAACCCTCAAGGCCAACATGGGTTGGCGTTTATTCCCGGAACAGAACCTTTCAAGGAATTAATCGCCTGGTTGAAAGAACCAGATGCAGATGTAGCGTTGCTGTAGGAACTTTGATCCTTTTGTTGTCTCTGTTGTATACTTTTGTGGATGAACATGTAGGGACTAGAATAATACCTCATAGATGTTCGTTTTTTAAACCTCTATATAAGTACGTAGCACATTACGACTAGACGTGGTGGTGTACAAATTTGAATTACTCCAGACAACTAACTATCTGCCTGCGCCCCGGTCAGCAAAAAGCGCAATCCCATGGGACTCGAAGAGGTTCAGGACATTCTCTTTGTATATCCTCTCCAATTGTGACGGGTGGGCTTGGTACCCTTTCTCGAGATTGCTATCGAACCAGCGGATGGTATCCAGCGAAACCGCTACAGTACCGATCAGCGATAGGATCTTTTTGGGGTTCGGAGTTCAAACGGAATCAAAGTTACCTGGGAAGTCGCTTCCCCAAAGGATGTGATCCCCAAAGTTCCACGGCTCTCCGTCACAAGCTGCCACGGAGCCACCGCTCAGCGCGGCGTCCCACCAATATCGCCGAAACTCGGCGAGAATTTCATCCTCCGAGAGCGGCGCGCCCATATATCGGGCGAGCCCGGCCACCCGCGACGCGAGCGCGAGCGTGGACCCGCCCATGTGGGCCAGTACGAACGCGAGGCGGGAAAAGCGTCGCGTCTTGCCGCTCACGACTAGCTGCGCCGCGGCTTTGAACGTCTCGTGGGGCACCTGTTCATGGTCCGGAGTGCGTGAGTGATCGCTGATGAATCGACGGCCCGACTACTACAGGGGGCAAGAAGACATTCGGATGTTTTACCTCTGTGATCGGAACTCCGAGCATCGGATGCGGTATAGTCATTGAAGAGGGCATTTGCTTGCCGTGAATGAAGACGATTGCGCGTCGCGCATCGAGAGCAGACCATATAGGGTCGAATACATCTTCACCTACGTACTCTATGCGTCGAATGAGCCTAAAGACATGACCGAACGGGTTGGACGCACTAGCCTCGGTTCCGGAGCCATAAGACGAAGAGACAGCAATACCGACCGAGCCGAGCTCATCGAATACATAGGGAATGAGCCGGAGAGCACCTACAAAGTGACTGGAATGTCGGTGGGGCGATCTGCCAGTCGATGAAGTATATGTATACCTTCCACATCACGCCAGTCACCCAAGCAGCCCCAAAACGCGAACCTATTCTCGTGTTGCTTTACAATTTCGTGCATGAGCATATTCATCGCCTTTGCTTCGTCAAAATTCTCTGCGACGCCTGCTGGCAGCGATAGGACTGCTAGCTGGATGCCAAGGCCATCCATCGCGCGCAAACTCAAATCCACGCTCCATGGCAAATTTTCCGGAGGTGTGCGGAAACCCACCGTGTAGGACAGGGCTGCCTTGACACGAGAAAAAGAAGGCGGGAAGAAATGGTGATGGATGTCAATGCGCTCTGTGGTGCTCGCCATGGATGTTCGAGTCACTGAAAGAGAGTGCTCGATGATCATCTATCAACTTGAGTTGTACACATTTAGGCATTCGACTCCCTATTCGGCGCAACGTTCTCACGTCGATCGCCTGAATTCTCTGCATCTCTCGTCATCCCAGCTGACAAACTCGCCAGACAGAGACTCCGGCGCGTGGAGAGCAAGAGCGGCTATAACGTGCCCAGGGTCCTCGGGCTTTAAAAGTAAACCTTCCCGCTTTTCGCGTGCAAAGTTTTCATGAACACCAGATGCCATGTGGGGACCACCGAATTCACGGATTTGACCTTGCATCTACGCTCCTGTAAGCCTCAGACGAGACCCATGTGAAACGAAATCGACGAACAGCGGTGTCCACTTTACCGGGGCGAAGTGCGACGGACACCACCTTTCCTTTCTCTTCAGTGGCCAATGTCCTGATTGGAGTACATGAACACTAGCCAAAAAACAAAGTCGGTGTATGGGAGGATTCTTACCGATTCAAGGCATTCATGGCGGCCTTGCTAGCATTGTATGGGCCCCAGCCCGCAATACCACCAATGGCAGCTCCCGAACTAACGAAAATGACTTTACCGCCACAGGGACTGTCCCGCAGCGACGGGACAGCTGCTTTGAGTGCAGCAACGAGAGAAAACACATTGACATCAAAATGGGCCCTCCACGCATCCAGAGGCGTGTCGAGTGAAGTGATTCGCGTCATGGGATCTAATGCACCAGCGTTTAGTACCAAGGCATCTAGACGACCATACTTCGCCGGCACGGATCGGATGGCCGCTGTGAACGCGGGCTCATCGGTTCTGTGCATGTTATCAGCAAAAGGCTCGGAGGCGAGCGCCCGAAAAAAAAACTAGCATGTTGCACTGGACAATTTGCAAAGCTCCGGGATGTGCGGTAGCTAAAGCGTCCAACTCGGAAGAACGAGTACGCGAAATGGCGACAACGGTTGCCTTGAAGGTCTCAAGTAAAAATGAAGTGGCCGCGAGGCCGATGCCCCTGGACAGACCAAGAATCAGTCAAAAGTAATGATAACGAGTGGGCATTGAACTCGATAACCTTGAGGCACCTGTAATGATCACCACTGCCATAGGCCGATTATGATCGGAGTGTTGAGAGGCGCTGTTTATGCGTATTTGTATTTATCCCCAAAACATGGAAATAATACTCACTCTCAACCAAACCAGCCCTTGCTCTCCTCCTCCGTCAATCAAAAAAGCTTATGGCTGCGAGAAATATCTCACGACTAGCACCTGCCCTGACAAATTTACGCGCTGGTGCATCTCTTGCTCTACGTAGAAATGCGTTCCGTTCATTTGCCACCGAAGCACCAAGTAACTCCGTCAGTGTCTCGTCAACTCACCTCCGTCAAACTGTGTCTTACATTTTCTCACATAGATGACGGTTCGTGATGCACTCAATTCAGCCATGGAGGAAGAGATGCTTCGTGACGAAACTGTCTTTGTTCTTGGTGAGGAAGTGGCTCGCTACAATGGTGCCTACAAGGTCAGTTGCTACATTCCGTCATACGCGTTCAGTTCGAACTTCTCCCTAGGTAACAAAAGGCTTGTTGGATAAGTTTGGTGAGAAGCGTGTCGTCGACACCCCCATCACGGAAATGGGATTCGCTGGTCTCGCTGTCGGTGCTGCTCTAGCTGGTTTGCGTCCAATGTATGCGTTCAATTCCACCGATCACATAAGTAACGCGAACTGACATAAGCAAGATGCGAGTTTATGACTTTCAATTTTGCCATGCAAGCTATCGACCAAATCGTTAACTCTGCTGGCAAGACTTACTATATGTCCGGTGGAAACGTCCCATGTCCGGTTGTTTTCCGTGGCCCCAACGGCGCTGCTGCTGGTGTCGCCGCCCAGCACTCGCAGGACTACACTGCATGGTATGGTCAGATTCCCGGATTGAAAGTCGTTAGTCCGTGGAGTGCGGAAGATTGCAGAGGCTTACTCAAGGTGCGTGATATCCTTATCCTAATAAAGTGCCAATCCAATATGATGCTGTCCAGTCCGCTATCCGTGATCCCAACCCCGTTGTGTTCCTCGAGAATGAAATGCTTTATGGTGTCTCGTTCCCTATGCCCAAAGAGGCCTTGTCAGACGACTTCCTTCTCCCTATTGGGAAGGCTAAGGTCGAGCGTGTCGGAAGTGATGTTACCATTGTTGCCCACAGCAAGATGGTGACGCACAGTCTTGAAGCGGCAGACATCCTAGCTAAAGAAGGCATCAAGGCGGAGATTATCAACCTCCGCTCTATCCGCCCCCTCGACATTGGTACGATCAAAGAATCAGTGAAGAAGACCAACCGGTGAGCGGTGGCAATCACTGCACATATACAAAACTTACCGTCCCCAGACTTGTCACCGTTGAAGGTGGTTTCCCCGCGTTCGGTGTGGGCTCCGAGATTTGTGCCCAAATTATCGAAAGCGAGGCCTTTGACTATCTTGACGCACCCGTCGAGCGCATCACTGGTGCCGATGTCCCTACTCCCGTGAGTTCTCCCAATTAGGTTGATATTCTCGCTGTGTGACCTGACAACTATATTCATTAGTATGCTGCAAATCTCGAGGCTTTGGCCTTCCCTGACACCTCGCTCATAGTCAAGGTTGCTAAACGCGCGCTCTACCGGACCAACTGAGCTCATTCTTTCTGCATTACATTCGAGCATACATCACGTTATTCCTAGTTCTATAGATTCTCTTTTACCCACGGAACTTGAGGGGTGTCACGTTTTGATAGCGTGTCTCAACGCCGAAGATGTGCTGAAACAAAATTTTACGGCCCCCTTTCCACTTTCTACATAGAATCGAGTCGGATCCGAACAGCGTTTGCATGCGCCTGCAACCCTTCGCAATCTGCAAGTGTAGCCACTACAGGTCCGAGTGCCCTGAGGCCGTCCGCAGTCAGTTCTTGTGATGTGATGTGCTTTTGAAAGGAGTGTGTGTTCACGCCACTGAATTGGCGAGCGTAGCCATTCGTCGGTAGGGTGTGGTTTGTGCCGGATGCGTAATCTCCGCAGCTACACGAAACGCACGGTAGGTCAGAAGGACACCGTCGATCACAACGTAAGGAGGTGGAGCAGATAATGACTTGCCTCTCCGGGGAGTATGGTCCTACGAATACGCTTCCCGCATTCTGGACCCGCGCCACCGCAGCCGCAGCCATCTCGATGTGCAATATAAGATGCTCAGGAGCGTAATCGTTCGAGAACGCCAATGCCGTTTCTATGTCGTCCACCTGTACGATAATGCTCTTTTCCACGGATTGGCAGATGATTTCTACGCGCTCCAGTGCGCGTGCTTGAGCATCGACTTGTGACTCCACTTCTGCCAGGGTGGATGCGGGGAGATTCACCGCAACGAGTACTACCTGGGAATCAACGCCGTGCTCCGCTTGAGAAAGCAGGTCAGCTGCCACATGCGCGGGAATACATGTTTTGTCCGCGATGACCTATCGCCGCGGTATTAGCACACGTTTGTCCATCGAAGACTAGGAGAAAGGGGAAAACGGTGACTCACGAGAACTTCGGATGGACCAGCAGGCATGTCGATCGCCACCAACGCGTCGGTGTCATTTTGAACCAGCATCTTGGCGGCCGTCACCCACTGATTGCCAGGGCCAAATATCTTGTCGACTTTGGGCACGGTCTGTGTGCCGTACGCGAGGGCTGCGACCGCTTGAGCCCCACCTGCTTTGAGGACTGCGGAGGCGCCGACGAGATGCGCGACGTACATTACCTCGGGAGATATGCTACCGTCGGGACGAGGTGGGGTCGCAAGCACGATTTCGTGACAACCTGCGACCTGCGCGGGGATGCCAAGCATCAGTGCGGTAGAAGGTAGTATCGCCGTGCCGCCGGGGACGTAGAGACCAACGCGCGCGATGGGGCGTGCGAAACGCGAACAAACGACACCGGGCATCGTCTCAACGACGAGTGTGTCCGACTGGGCCTGGGCCTCGTGGAACTTGCGGATATTGGCGTAGGCTACATCGATCGCGGCGCGGACGGCGTCGTCGAGCTGGATGCTCTCCAGTGCGAAGGGTGGGAAAACGACCGTGTGGTCGAGCTGCGCCTTGTCAAACTTGGCGGTCAACTCGAGGAGCGCAGAGTCGCCCTGAGCGCGTACGTGATCCACGATGGGCTTGACTTTGGCGATCATGTCATCAAACTTGAGCACGGGGCGCCGGAGAAGCTGGGCGCGCTCGGACGGGGAGAGGGACGCAGCAGTATACTTGCGCATACGAATAGAAGCATTAGGATCGGGCTGGGGTTGATTGGCTGGTTTCGCAAGTGTGGGAGGAGGCGGCTCGGATATCGGCGCATGATTTGAAGACCAGCGTGCCTTGGCATTGCCCGGTCTTCTTGAGACCTTGCGCGCCTTGGCATCAAGATTGCGCTCGATGTCAACGAGACCGACACCTGCGGCGATACATCGAGTTAAGGTGAAATAAAGCAAGTCGGCTGCCTCAAAGGCAACTTGCTCCCTCGTCTCGGCGGTGCAAAGCTCATTCGCCTCTTCCATGATCTTCGATTGCAAGAGATGAGGATCGTTGAAAAGTCTTTTCGTATAGGAACCTTCAGGGGCGGAATCGAAACGGGATTTCAAGGTGCTCTCCAGCGCAGCCAGTCCGTTCACTTCACCGAAGCATGAGGGACGATTTAAATGGCAGAAACCGGCACCATGCTGAATGACACAGAACTCGAGAGCATCTGTGTCACAGTCGAGGTGGATGCGAATGACATCTTGCGTCGCACCAGATGTCTCACCCTTCCTCCAGAGACCACTCCTCCGCGAGTGATAAACACCTTTCCCTGATATGATAGATTCGGCGATTGATTGACGGGAGGAATATACCAGTCCGAGAGAGCGACCGCCCTGGGCGAAAGAAGAGACGACAGTGGGAAATAGACCATCAGGGCGATCAGAGCAAAGCGGCGCGAGGAAAGCATCGGCAATATTTAATTGCGAAGTGCTAGATTGGCCGAGCGTTAATTGGGAGGTTGGGAGGACTGGAATAGCACCAGCTGAACGAAGCTCCCGGATAGTGAGAGATGTAGGTGGCACGGTTGAAGTGGATAAGACGTAAATGGATGAGCCCGAAAAAAAGTGGGACACGGAAGAGACGAGGTCCAGTTCAAGAGATGGCGATTTGAGAAGTACACCCGAGACTCCAGAACGAGTCTTGTCCGAGACGGCACTTGCATTGGCGACATCTATGAAGAGAAGGATCCGATCTGAAGGCACCGAACCAATAACCTCGGACGCTTGTGGGAGGGACAAGATGACCTTCTCGGCACCACGGTCCAAGAAGGATATTAGGACATCAGGGTTTAGAGAGGAGTTGTTGTCGACAAGGATGTAAGAATTATGCAAATCAGATTGATTTTCTATTACGGAGTTGGTAACGGGGATTATCACGGGGCCGATGCGCTCAAGGGGTTTGAGAATGGCTGGATCTCGAGTATCGAGCAAAGGTAGGAAGGCAACCATGTTATGTTTTACCGACAAATAAGGCAAAAGTTATTATCACATCAACGACACGTGCTTTATGTATTCAACAAGGGTGGCGAGGACTTAATCGATCGATGAAAGAGTATAAAACAGTATCTACTACTGTACATCGCATATCACACGAGGAGAAGAAGAATAACCCCTCGGCAACGGCCCGGTCAACTTGATACAAAAGCCTCCCCTTTCCGTTCATCTGCATATAGTTACCCTTCTTACCCCTTCCCCCCTTCTACTCCCTAATACCTACTCTTCACTCCATTTTTTATCATGCCTCCGAAAGGTGCTCCAGGAGATCCTGGCCGTGGCCGTGGGGGTCCTCGCGGTGGCCCTCGTGGTGGTGACCGCGGCGGACGCGGTGGCGGCGACCGAGGAATGGGACGCGGCGGCGGCGGCGACCGTGGTGGTGGCCGTGGCGGTGGGCGCGGTGGTGGTGACCGTGGTGGTGGGCGAGGTGGTGACCGCGGTGGTGGCCGTGGTGGCGGGCGCGGTGGTGGCGACCGTGGTGGTGGCTTTCGCGGTGCTGGCCCAGGCCGCGGTGGCCCTCCCCCCCGGGGTGGTCCGCCTATAGTTGGTGGCCCTGCTGTCGATCGTTCTCGCGTTCCTGCCGCGCACGTTCACGCTATCGGCGTCAAGCGTCCAGGACATGGCACTGCCGGAAGACCCATCGAAGTGTTCACCAATCATTTCGCGGTCGAGCTTGACCAAGGGATGATATATCATTACGATGGTATGTTCTCTTTCTTCTCGGAAGGATGTATCTAATGGGTTCTTCACATACTCTGTCACGATGTAGTCGGTGAGACCTATATCTTCCCACAACTGCATCCCGCTGAAATCCCTAATCACCGCTCATCGTAGTCATTTTGCCCGATAAGCCACTTCCAGCTGCACGAAATTTTGAAATTATCAACCATCTACAAACCCAAGTGGAACCTGATCTTTTCGCGAGTCCCGGAGTGTACGATGGCCGTAAGAATCTCTTCACGGCGGTCGAACTCCCTCTCGAGGAGGGTGCGAACGAGGCAAGTCTCCCAGGTTGCGGTTATGTCCTGTTTGACTCAAAGTTCCATGTTCTAGTTCGTGGTCCCTATGGGGCCCCCACCGTCGCCAGGTGAAACTACACGACGCGGTCGTGGCCCTATTGAGTACCGGGTTCGCTTGACCCATGTTGCCTCGATCAGCACCGAGTATGTGTATTCACCCCTTGCTGAGTTAACTCATGCTCAATCGACCTCTACTAGAGTTCTTCAACGCTTTTTGCAAGGCGTGCAGAGCCATGACAATAGCGTTTTGACGGCGATTACAGTACGCGCAGTCTTGCCACTTTTTGTGGTTGCACCTTTACTCATGTCCCGGGACAGGCACTGAATGTAGTGGTTCGCATGGGTCCAAACCTGAGGTGGCCATTCAATGTCCGTTCGTTCTTCACGGACAGAGAGACAAGCGACATTGGCGGCGGGATTGTCCTGTGGCGTGGCTACTTCCAATCGGTGCGACCTGCCATTGGCCGCATGCTTATCAACGTCGACATATCAACGGGTGCTATGTACATGCCCGGCCCACTCATTGGTCTCGCTCTTGCCGTCCTTGGCAGACCAGGAAATCCCAACGCACTCGCACCACGGCAGTCGCTTCCTGACAGGGAACGCATACGCTTGCAACGTTTCATCTCGGGCATAAAAATCACCACCTCCCACGGTCAACGTGACCGGGGCCAGCAGAACCCGAGACCGCGGGTTGTCAAAAGACTAAGCAAAGAAGGAGCTCGGGATCTTAGCTTCGAACTCGACAATGGTCAACGGACTACAGTTGCGGATTACTTCCGAGGTGTGTTGAATCAACCACTTCGGTACCCTGATATCATTTGTGTCGAGGTTTGTGCATCTTTGTACCCATCTTCCAGATAATTCAGTGTCCCGCAGCTCTCGACTGGCGCCTTGATCCCACTCGAGCTCTGCCATGTTCCCCCGGGCCAGATAATGCGAAAACAGGTACCCTCAGACAAGACGAATTCCGTGCTCGAGTTTGCCACGAAGCGTCCCAACGACCGTTTAGCGAGTATCTGCAATGGCTTGGCTGTATGTTCTTGGTGTGCACTTTCGGCTCGCCGGCTGACCCCCCCAAAGGTGCTTGAATACGGAGAATCGGAATATATCCAGCAATTCGGCATGACTATCGAAAACCAACCGCAGAGAATTCTGGCTCGGGTCATCAATGCACCAACATTGAGGTATCATCAATCTTCCAGGCAGCCCACGGCTGTACGCTATTTCTCTTTATTTTTATTGGAAAAATGATTCCAGATTCTTATACCAGAAACCACGCGATGGTGCATGGAATTTGTAAGTACTCTTATTGTGCTTTGTTTTCGTGACTTCCCAATGACTTCCTGCAGGATTGACAAACGAATGTTTACCCCATCTCAAGTCCCCAATTGGATGGTGGTCATCTATGAGCGACAACAGCGTTTCAACGAACAGACTGCTCATCAGATGGCCAATGAATTGGTCAAGGCGTGTGAAACAGTTGGTACGACTACTTATGCAGGCTCAGTGGACCATCATGCTCACCTAAGTGATAGGTATAAACATCAACCCTCGGCCGGCGCTCATAAAATGGGAGTCGGGACAAGGAATAATCGCTCAGGTCTGTCGCCTCATCACTAACTCGCCGGTCCTTCTCGCGGATGGCTTACCGTCTCCACAGCAACTTCGGGCTGCCGGTGGTGAATGTCAACGCCTGACAAAGAGCCTCCCCACGGTCATAGTTGTCGTCCTTCCAGATGGTGGAAACGACATCTACTCTGCTGTCAAACAGTAAGTGCATATTTTTGGTGAAATTCAACGCCGACATCTATATCCTACCTGCTAGTTTTGGCGATGTTACGGTGATTATCGTTTAGTCATGACATTTTCAACATACCAATCTCCATCTGTAGACTGGCGTTGTTACACAGTGCATGAAGTCGTCAAAGTGCTACCGCGCAAAACCCCAATATTACGCCAACATAACCCTCAAGTGGGTCCCTTGCCGCCCCTTCGCGTTCTGATCTAATCTAATCTCTGCGTAGGCTGAATGTAAAGCTCGGGGGCGTCAATTCTGTCCCGGAACCCCGTGACGTATCATTCCTCACGGACTCTGCAAATCCGACCATGGTCATGGGTAAGCCTTACCTTGTAACTCGATGAAGAACTCTATTTATCATGTTTTGATCAGGCGCCGATGTCATTCATCCTGCTCCTGGGTCTGGAGACCGCCCCTCCTTCACCTCCCTTGTTGGTAGCATCGACAGCAGCGCTGTTCGTTATGTTTCAACTATGCGAGTGCAAACATCTCGAAAGGAAATCATTGAAGCAATGGAATCGATGTGCACGGTGCGTGTTTACTCGTCCCAGAGTGACATGATAACTGATTTGACGACAGGAGGTGCTGAGACACTATAAGGAGGCAACGAAAAAGCTTCCCAAGCGCCTTCTATTCTATCGCGGTCAGTGGTTCAACCTCGTTATCATTTTCGCCACAAACACGCCTTTTAGATGGCGTGTCAGAAGGTCAATTCGCCACGGTTCTTGAAGAGGAGCTTCCTCTCATCAGACGTATGTCCTTGCCTTCTATACATCTCGTGTAGTTCTAAACTTCACCATAGGCGCATGCGAAAAAATGGGGTTCAAACCCACAATTACCCTTATCATTGTCGGCAAGCGGCACCACGTTCGCTTCTTCCCAAAGTCTGAGAATGAAGGCGATAGAAGCGGTAATTGCCCAGCGGGGACAGTTGTCGATAGCGACGTTGTCAATCCTGTCGAGTTCGACTTCTACCTGCAGAGTCACGGCGGACTGCTTGGTACCAGTCGTCCGTCCCATTATAATGTTCTCATCGATGAGAATAGGTTCACGTATGTCACTTATCTCGTCAACATTTTCATCGGTATTGACAGTGATCGTAGGGCTGACGGTTTGCAGTCATTGTCTTACGCGCTGTGCCATGTCTATGCGCGCGCGACGCGCTCCGTCTCTATACCCGCCCCCGTTTATTGTGATACACGTTCACTATTTTTATAGGTTATGACTGACGCACTCTACCTTAGACGCAGACATTGTTTGCTCCCGTGCAAAGCATCATTACGACCCTCAACAGGGTTTCGACCTCTCAATGTCCGAGACCGCTACCAACACAACAGAGGCAGCGACCACGTTGGAAAGATTCCGTCAGGCTTTCAAACCGGCGCATGAACGCATGAGACAACTTATGTACTTCTGCTAAATTGCACCCTAGGGGAGCCACTGGAAGGCCGCTGCCCGTCCTGCGAGAATGCAACAGATAAGACCCAATCGGTGTGTTCAGCTTCGTCGGTTTACTACTATACAGACTGCAACACGCTTTGAAATGATGTTTCATTGTATTTTAGTCACCATTATGTATACATACCGATTGTTAGGAATGATCAATGAACATTTATACGTTTGGCGTGTTTTGATGATTATGCCGCTTATCTGACGGAGTCCTCTTATACTCTGATCCTTTTGTACGCCCGTTGGGTCAAAGCATGATTGGTACCACACGCTTACTCGATAGGTGTTGGGCTTTCACCCAGGTCGGTGGAGGTCTAGGGACCAGAAACGGAGAATGGTTGGAGACATCTGCTTTCCCTACCTCAGTGCACGTCGAGCTTCTCCACTTGAACATAATACCGGATCCTGTAAGTATAGAAGCTATATTTCAATGAGTTGGGATGTTTTTACTCTTGCTAGTTCGTTGGGCTACACGAGTGGGACATTCAATGTACGCCGCAGTACGCGCGACTGTACAGCATTCGATTTAGCATAGAACTTGGCCTTATTATGTTTAGGGATTGGGGAAGCGGACTGGGCCTTCAAGACTTCTTTTGAAGTTATTGGACGGGAACACTCTCTGCCGAATATCGACCTTGTATTCGATGGCCTGGACACCTTCAGCATCGTGTCACTGGTAAGTAAAGGGGCCTTCTCAACTGATCGTCATGTCCACCCGCGCGCACTCTAGAATGGCCAGAAGATTCTCGGGTGAGTGCTTCTCTCTTCACGTGTCTCGCAACTCGCAAACTCGCCACCAGAACTGAAAACCAGTTCGTATCATACCGGGTGCCTGTCAAGGAGCACCTGCGTACGGGATCAAATGAACTTGTAATCACATTTCCGAGTACTTTCTTAAAGGCATGTATGATGTCCACCAGGGCTTGACAGATCTTCCTGGCACTTACCTCGATGGCAGGGAAAGGACCTTGAGAAGAAGAACGCTCGATACCAATGCTGGAACGGGGACGCCAGTCGTCTGCACGTCCGCAAGGCGCAGTACAGGTAAGTAATTTTTTCTAGTTCGCCACACTTTACTCAATTAACCGCTGAAGCTACGGCTGGGACTGGGGTTCGCGCATATATTTTCCTCCTCCAATATCTCCTAACCAGCATACAGGCCCTGTACTATTGACCGTCGGACCATGGCGCCCTGTCTCTCTACACAGCTACCATACACGCATATCGGACTTGTATATCTCCGCCCATGTCGACGAAAGCCTCGAGACAGATCTGGCTGTACGCATTACGCATTCTCCGTCAGGGACGTCTGGTTTTGCAGAAATTCTACTGAAAGACCCTGCCGGCCAAGTTGTGACCAGTCAGACCGATATTCCGGTCAGCGGCGGATTCGCGCGTGCTGCGTTTCATTTCAAGAAGGGAGACATCCAGTTATGGTATCCTGTTGGCTATGGTGAACAAGCTTTGTATGATGTTGAGGTCAAGGTGATGAATGATGTACGTCCCCCGCTCGAAGGAAACGATATTGCAGCTTTCGCTGAGTCCATAATTTTAGCAAGGTCAGGTACTTGATACCAAGGTTCAAAGGATCGGATTCCGTCGCGTCCGCGTTGTGGAGGACCAACTGGTCGACCAACCTGGACTCTCTTGGCTCTTCGAGATAAATAACATCCGGATCTTTTGCGGAGGCTCGAATTGGATTCCTGCTGACTCCTTCGTGACGACGTGAGTGTGGGTTGCGTTTTTTTTCGATTGTCATGAATGCGTATGTTTCAGCATTACACCCCAACGATATCGTGCATGGCTACAGTTGCTGAAGGACGGGAATCAAAACATGGTAAGAATTTGGGGCGGCGGCATCTACGAGGACGATGTGTTCTACGATATATGTGATGGTTCGTTCTTCATGCTTCGCGCCTGCCGTCTCTTCCTAGTGACTGTCACTGGCACGTAGAGTTGGGGATCCTTGTTTGGCAAGATTTTATGTTTGGATGCGGCCAGGTTGGTTATTCGTGTCCAAGAGACTTGCTATATCTGCTCAAAAGAAAGTCAAGTATCCCGCCTATGACGCATTCCTTGCGAACGTGGAGTTGGAAGCAGAACAAAATGTTCGAAGGCTGCGACATCATCCTTCGATCGTGATTTTCGCCGGAAATAACGAAGGTTGGAACCCCAACATCATAGGAGAGGTGATACATGACCTGGGTTTGAAATATAGACTACCAAGTAGCTGAATCACTCAAGCTGGATCTCGACTACGACGACGAAGAGTCAGACTTTCGGAAAACTAACTTTCCTGCTCGCTACATCTATGAGCGTGTTTTACCCGAAATCGTCAAACAGCATTCAGATATTCATTACCACCGGGGCTCGCCGTATAGTGGACATGGAAAGGTGACCACCGACCAAAGGCACGGTGACCTGCACCAGTGGAACGTCTGGCATGGCTCGCAAGAGCCCTGGCACAACTGGGACGTCCTCGCAGGGCGATTCGTTTCTGAGTTTGGAATGTCTGTCGCGCGGCTAGCAATCCCGTATGCTCGCTCATCATCTCGTCCGCACAGGGAAGCTTATCCTAACATCCGCACCGTTGATTACTGGACGGGCGGAGATGTCTCTGAGCGCTACCCTCAATCTCGGTATGCGCGTGTAATTTATAGACCGACAGACTCTCGAGAAGTTAACTTACTCATGGCCGTACAGGACGGCTGTGAATCACAACAAAGCTGCTGGCTTCGAGCGCCGCCTCGAGCTATATCTAATGGAGAATTTCAAACATGCATTTGACATGGAAAGGTTCGGTATTGAATTTTGATCGATAGCGGGTGTTTCTCATGTACCTCGCAGCTATGTTTATTATACCCAGATCATGCAGGCGGAGACACTCGCGGCTGCGTATCGTATGTGGCGAAGGAACTGGGCAGGGCCTGGTAGAGAATATACAGCCGGGGCACTTGTGTGGCAGGTAGATGCACTGTCATCTCCATATTTCTTCACATCTGACCTTTCCCTCTTTCCCATAGCTCAACGATTGCTGGCCCGTGACTTCCTGGTCAATAGTCGACTATTTTCTTAGGCCAAAGCCTGCCTATTTTGCAATCGCGCGCGAGCTCCGTCCGTACACGGTAGGGATGACGCGCAAAGATGTCAAACGGTATGAGGACGAACGTACGCTCGCTCACTTTACGATTACGTCGCAGTTGGAAATTTGGGGCATCAACGGAACGCTCGAGAAGAAGGGTGCCACGCTTCAGGTCACGTCGTTCGATCTCGCGCGAGCCGAGTGGAGCGAGCGGTGGGAAACGGGCGTCATTTTGGCGCCCAATGCCAGCACCGAGCTCTGGAAGGGACCTGTGCCTGGACAGCCGACGCGTACGCGAGAAAGCGATGTGCCAAAAACGATCGTCGTGAGCGCGCGTTTGCTAGATGTGGACCAGGACCGTACCGTCCTGGCACGGTATTCAAATTGGTCAGTTTTTTTTTTTTTGCCGATTTATGAGCACCGTTCCTCGCACGC
>QLPA01001123.1:0-25450 GCA_003313945.1 Lactifluus pinguis
TCACGCTCAACGAGAGCATCTGAGAGCTGAGACGCAAGCTGTACTGCCTCGGATTGTAGCCGTTCGTACTCGGCACGTTGTTGGGCGAGGATCGGTGCCTATAAACAATCAGAGTTGTACAGAAATGAAACTAAAAAAAAGACTTACTCGTTCCTCGATCTGCGCTAATACCTGCGCAAGAGTACGGTCCATGCGGTCATACTCGGCGCACTTTTTCGCGTACTCGTCTTGCAGGCGCACGTGATCCGCATATACTTCAGTGAAAGTTTTGCCGCTCCGCTGCGCTCGGCTTGCTATTGCCACAGTTGGACTGAGGCCCATCATCCCTTGGGTCAACAGGTCCGAAGAGCCCCTGGCTGGTGTTGAGGGTAGGGAAGATCCAGGTGCGGGGACGGGGAATTCGCCACGATTGACCTTCTCCAGAACGCGCTCCAGCTCTTCGACGCGGGCTTCTGCAGCTTCGGTACGTGACCGTTCTCGCTCAACCTGCTCGCGCAGAGCAGCTTCACGACGATCTGCGCGCTCGTTGACGGTCGCCCACTCCTGCTCTACGTTTTCGACAATCGCCTTGGATTGAGCCTCGCGGGATTCGATCATCTCAATGAGTCGCCGCAATCCCGTAACCTCGCTCGTGTATGTCGCGTCCTGTTCAGCAATTCGAGCGCTTAGGTCTTGCACCCGGGCAATTGATTGTGAAAGCTGCTGGGACTGCGCGTTGTGTGCATTACGGAGAGCCTTGAGCGTCCCTTCGGTTGAAGCGTTAGCCTCTTGGAGCGCATCGTATGACGATTGCAGCTGGGAAAGGGCAGCGTGCTTCTCGTGACGGTACTTGGCAAAGTCTTCAGACTTTTTAGTGAGTTCCTTGGAGGTGCGGTCCGCCTCATCCCGCGCAAGTTGGAGTTGTTGGGTAAGGGAATCCAGCTTGAACTATACGCAGATCCGTTTAATGCTACATAAAGTAAGATAAGAGGACACGCACTTTGGTAGAAGATTCGGATGAACGAAGCTCCCTGAGTTGAGTCTCTAAAGACTGTTGGTCCTGCCTCGCCTCCTTGAGACTTGTGCGAAGTGTCTGGATCTCCTCTAGTAAAGTTCAGGTGCGCAAGACCATCCGAAAAGAGAAATAATGGAGAACATACCATCGCGCTGAGCACTATCCTCCTTTAACCTACTGACAACACCAAGGAGATCGCGTTTTTCTCGTTCAGTATCCTCAACCTTGTGCCTGAACGAGTCCAACTCTGTAGACGAAATGGACTGCGAGCTATTCAAGGTGGAAAGTTGCGACTCTAAATTGCTTTTGGAAGACGCTAGATAGGAAATAGAGTGATTAGATATAACAATGTGTTGAAAAACAAGGGCACGGTACTCACCAAAAGTGTCACGCTCCTGCTTGACCTTGACCAACTCCTCTTGAAGTCCCTTGCACTGAGTTTCCAGAGAAGACACGGACGACTCGCGATCTTGTAAAGCTTGATCGAGCTCGATATCCTTCCTTTCATTCTCAGCGCGCAACTCTTCCAACTCGCGGAGCGCTTCCTCCGAATCGACAGCTTGCGAGACCACGAGGCGGTAAAGTGACAAAACGGTGTCCGGAGACGGCGTTTCGAAAGATGCGTCGGGAAGAAATTTTGAGAGGTAATCGAGGTCAAAGTCGTCCGGGATCGACACGGAAAATTCGACCTTGGAGAAGCCAGCACTGGACCCCTGCACCTCAGAGGGCGCGACAGATCCAGCCGGCTCAATGTCGTGTTCGGCGGCAGCGGCAGCAGCAGCAGCGGCTTGTGCCTTGCTTTTTCGACGCGTCCTCATGGACATGGTAAAAGAGAATGGAAGGGGACGTCCTCCAAGTACAAGTACTGTAATGTACAAGAGTCAAAGCCAAGGCGAAGTCGTGCCTTTGATTAGGTAATTGTGATCACGTGCTTCGATTTTAGTAGCGCACAAAATTTTTTACTGTCCCATTGATCAACTTAACGTATACTATACACCACAGCAATAGGTGCGACTAGAGTCTAGCAAAAACGCCACGCTTGGGCATCCCTTTTCCCCCATCTACACTCAAGCCCCGTTCTTCACTGCCTGCCAGCTGGGCCTGGAGGTGATTTCGGTCCACCATCTGGATTTTCATGCGTTAGTACTAGTACCCTCAAAGGATATATTGCCTTGCATATCACTTACTTGTGGACATTGGGGTATTTTGTTAGATCTATTACCTTGAGGTGCTCAAAGACCAGGCTACCGTATGGCAAGTGGCACAAATCCGCGAGGGTGACCTCCTACAACAGCAAGACTCATCAGTATACGGGCAGTTGACGCACATATCTGATACGACGCACATTACCAGCGAGGTACTTCTGCTGGCCCAAGAGGACCTCATACCCCTCGAGCTTCCCTTCGAGGCCACTGATGAGCTCTTTGAGGTGCTCCTCATTTGTCTGTTGGCCGCGGTAGCTCTTGAACAACTTCTCGTTGGCGATGCCGCTCGCATACGGATCGAATTGCGAATACTCGACGCTTGCTGCCTGCTCGAACTTGGCATAGGCCTTTGGCTCGGTCGGGATCAGATTTGTGCCGGAACCCTTCGTGGTAAGGTAGCGAGCAATGGCGCGCGACTCGTACAACTCGAGGCCATCATCATCCTACTCATCAGGAGAAATATCAGATACCATGAATATATGAAGGGCTTGGGAGAGACGTACGACAATGTATGGCACCTGGCCGAAAGGGTGGTGTGACTTGTAAGCCGCTTGTTTGTGGTCGCCCGCCATGAGGTTGATGGCGACGAGCTCATAAGGGATGTTACGCTCCTTGGCAATGAGGGCCACACGGCGAGTGCAAGTGGATTGAGGGGCACCGTAAAGCTTGAATCCCATGATGAGCTGAGTATTTGATTGGTGTAGTTGTTGTGGGGATGAGAGAACATCCCTGCTATTCTTATACGATTTGTGTGAGAAATAGCTACTACTTTGCACGTCTGATACTTAGAGCTAAAAATGAAAAAGACGCCGCAGGATGTCAGTTAAAACTGTCAGCTTGATCACTTCACACGCCGAACACATGGGAAATGAGGTGGCGAGGCAGCATGCATAAGCAATTTAGTCAGCCTAATCACGAGAAACGACTCATCATCCATGACGGGCAAAACACTTTCCTGGAACAATATTGATTACTACCGACTGCTGACTACCCTTTTTTACCTTTACCTACAATCACGTCGCCTCGTGGTCACCGCTGAGCCTGGTCGTGAGAGATCACATCCATTGTTCGGCATCATGCTGACCACTGGAAACGTAGTAGTAAGTAAAGGAATCAACAGGATGACGTCGGCCCCACAGCCTTCTTCTCTGCACCCCTTCACCACACCTCTCCCCTTGCCTCTCCCACCCCACACTCACCTGTAATCGTGACCTCACAGGTCCACGTAGGCTACGTAGCCGAACGCGTCTTTGTATTTTGTAATCGAGCGAGGGCTTGCCCTCCCAGTTGTCCTAAGTGCGCTCAAGCGGTGATTGAAGGTGCCTTAATATGTCCACGTGAACCCGTGAATGATACAGTACAGTACTGTTTTTAGTCCTACGCACACGGGGTCCTTCCATGCACCGTAAAGAGAGGCGAGCGATCGCTGATCTGTCTCATCGATCCCTTTGTTTCCCTGCATCAGATTTCTCAATCTAGTTTTGACCGACGTAAAAATGATTTGGAAGCATCAATGAAACAACCTTGTTTTTTTGCACGAGACATTGACGCTATGCGCTGAGAAAAAGCATAGAAGCGAATATGATAGACCGCGGTGACCGCTCCCTTCGAATCGCTGAGAAATCATATCACACATACCAGTTCGGGTGATGTACATTCTCTCTCGGCGGCCATGAGATGACTGTAACTTAGCCTGTAAGTAGCCACCCATCCGAGGTCTCTGGCTATTTCATAAGCACTACACATATCGCTTCGCGCTTGGGTGGCCGTGTCACAGAACTGTCACACCTTGTGTGACAGTTCTACCCTCATCCAATTTCGATACGAGTCGGTCATATATGGCATATGGCAGCACCTGAAAGCACTAGTATGCGTGCCACCATGCGCTGTACACTGTATTGCTCAGAGACGATCTAATCTCATTCTCCACCGCAGGAAAATTTTAGACTTTTACCTAAGAACGTGCATCGCTCATGATGCTCATCAGGATTCCCAGTCCGAGGTTCGTAAAGGTTCGTAATCTCAACACTGTCTCAATTAACGCCGGCTTTGATTTCTAGCATGTAACGTACCATATGAATATATTCCACGTAGAAATAGAGCACGACCCTGAGCTGCTTGGCCATTGTCACGGTGGGCCGCGTCGGACCGTCTCGTCGTCACGTGTAAGGTCCCAATGGGATAATCGAGCTGCGTAATCGGGCTGAGTCGCGACTGTCACACTCAGGTGGTCTGATGAACGATAGTACAAAATTCATAACAGTTTATGCGTAGCTGGAAATTGAAACAAGTTGTTGACGGGAAACAGATGACGATATCCAGGCGACGGATATAAAACAAGGCGAGATGCGGCCCGGGCAGAAAAGTGCCCATATATCTCATATGACGAGCTTAAGAGTACATCCTTCATCATTATAATTAGTTATATATGAAACCTTGCAGCGCAATTTGCAGAGTCTGTCGTCACGTCCGAACAGAAACTCGCCAGTCTCGAGTGCGCGTTTGGCTAGTTGCTCATCAAGCCCCCCAGCAACCGTCCAGCGTACAGCACTTAACCGAGCGGAGCTTTCGACGTTGACTATACATGCCATGGTTCATCATGAGTACCTTTGGGGGGACTAAAGCTTTCAGTCGGGGGGCGTACCTGTAACTTGATCAACGAGGCCTGACGTTGTCCGATCGAGCACAATGACAGTTACTTTGACACGTGTGGTGGTCTCTTGTGCAGGAAGAGGAGGTAGCTAGATTCACTTCCATGAGATACGTGCCAAAGGAAAACTTTTTAGCAACTTGGTTCACCGTGGCAAGTGCCTCATTGAACGCCTCCAAACGATCCTCATCTTTTATCATTGCCTCAGAGATGAGCTGCTCATTCTCGGGCCATTCACCGCCAAGCTGCGCGAGTGGGAGATAGTCAGAAAAGTCGTAGATGGCGCAGAGAAAAAGGAGACACATACACCGAAAGTATGGAAACAGTCTTTGATACGATCCTGAGCGATCGCGAGGGCCCTGGGGGCAGGATGGTCGTCAAAATCCACCGTCTCGAATATCTTCAACTCTGTCGCCGCGGTGATAGCCTCCTTCAAGGCCTTGAGCGTCTCATCACAAGCGCTAGCCGTACAAAACCTTCGTCAGCGGACGGCTCGAACTGGGAGCCCACGTACATTTCGAGCGAATGCGCATTCTCGGCTGTACGATAGCGTTCGTTGCCAAAATTGGTGACCAGTTCGCGGCACAATAGAGTAAGTGCAACAGCCTGGCAATGGAATGGCCGTCTGACATTTCCTGCCTGCTTCAAAAGCTCTATGTATGACTTTGGGATCTTAGAATCTTCAGGGTTCTGATAGTGCAAAAGTCAGGCGATACCACTGTACAGTAGACTAGACTCACGCGCTCTTGAAGGAGTCTTAGAAATGACTCATACTTGAGACGGACTTTGTCAATCGAGACTTTATCTTCATTGTTTGTTAACATTAATATTTTGATTAGGCTGGAGAATCGATGGTTATCGACCCTGTCGAGAAAAAATGCAGGTTGTACCTACTCTTTAGCTGCGTCCCAGACAGGAGTTGACTTTAGGTAATTCTGAGTTTCCACATCGATCGACGTGGAAGCCAGAGACATCCTCACGACACCTTGAATGAGTAGGCCCGATTTTATGGCGAGTACAACAAGTTTCTACACCAAGTATGTCGGACGTATGGGGAGTGTGAAGATAAAAGGAGTAGTCACAGGTGCCATAGATCCTGTAGCTAGTTTGGAAAAGAGCCGGTCTAACTTGGTATACACGTTGCGGATGGATGACGGAGGGCTAGTCAACCGTGACATGAGAGGGAATTCGACGAAAATTCATCTCGATGGCATACCTCTGCAGCCTTGAAAGCATGTCATTCACTTCACCAAGCAATTCCTCAAATAACGTTTCATCATCGAATCTCCGCGCGTCTAAACGCTCCGCTTGACGCGAGGAAACATCCGACCCGGAAAATAATTTCTGCCGCTATGTCGGTAGCAGATAAGAACGTGGTATGCAACCATACCATTATCTTCGTCCTTGTCTCGAGGATATCCAACGTAGACCATATTTGTCCTCGATTAGTGGCCCAACGTTCCGCAAAAGCTATACAGTCCTCAACAGAGTTCTCGCTCGCGAGATGGCGTGTTTTCTCGTCTTCCGTAAAAGCGATCAACTTGAACAAAGCGCTGAAAACAGCGCCAAAAGAAAATTGATCAACTCAACGGCACTAAAAAAAAAAATCGGAAAGTTCTGATGGCTCACTCCTCGACAGGGTCGATTGCATTTGTGAAAGTGTCGAAACTCGTCCAATCCTCATCACTTTCCGCCTTCTGAATGTGGCTATTGATAGCGTTGCAAATATCACGTGCTCTATCAACGAGCATGTAGGACACGTGCGCATTGCGTTGGAAGGAGATAACATCGGAGCCCAAGACATCGACGAGGTACTTGATAACTTCGGTAGCAGGATAAGCCTCGTTTGTGAGATTCACGAAAAGGGACGAGGACATGATGGTCGCTCTAGTCGGAGAAACTCAAGGACGCCTATTGTCAGTACTTAACGCCATATCAATAATTAACGTGAGCGGCGTGCGAATTAGGAGACAAAAGCTGTCTTTATCACCCAGGTTCGTGACATAGCTGTGAAGCTAAACGAAATTAGTGGCTGTGATGCCCATCAGTCTGAGTTAGAAATGTTGTAAGGGTCACCCAACGTGACCACCCAACGCGAACTCCGAGTCGCTTGAGGCGCCGTGATTACATAAACGCCAAGGGGCAGGCGTAACAAAAGCTGTGCACACACCTGCCAGTCAGTCGAACTTAAGTTTGGGATGTCCTGCCTTCAAGTGAGAAAACACCCAGCTGATCCACAATCGATGTTCTACGTTACCACACAGCACAACTGGCTGTCGTTTACTGTACCCCCAGAGATCTCTAAAAGTACGCTCGTCACACAATCATTATAAAGCGTAGAGTCAGAGAGGGTCAGAGAAGAGACCTCGAAGAGTTTCTATTCATAAAATGATACACTCACGCTTGTGCTTGGCTCGACAGTAATTCGCAACGAGCCCGACTCTGGCCGGCTAGAAAAGAAACCGCCACCCCCCATGTTGATTGTCATGCTCAATCACCCCTCACCCCTCGTTCATACACAACTGCCGTGACAACGATGCTTTCAAGATAACTAGGGATCATGTACAGTAGCCCAATTTGGTCCGTGTACAAACTTTGAGAAATCCAGCCGTGTCTCGTGTTCGCCTGCTATCCAAATAGTGCTAGGTCGATGAAGACACGGCCTGTGAAGTTCAGGAATCCATAAAAGAAGTTCTTTCTGTGGTCCATATATCCAGCCATCTTTATCGATCAAGGATTGGTTTGTAAAACGAATCTTCTCAATATCTTCTGTTACGGCCATTTCCACAGGAAGTTGAATTGTGCAGTCGCCCGAGGTTGGGCCTGCCTCAGTGTGCTGTGCGTCCATTGAGAAATGCAACGGAATCACTGTGTCTAGTAAACACTCACCCGGACTTGTCCTGTTGTGACATCCCACACGCGAATCGTGCCATCGTCTGAGGTGGATGCGACACGCTGCCCGTCAGGCGAGAACACAACAGAGCGAACCAGATCGATGTGTCCAATAAATGGGCCTGCTACGACCTGTCCTGTTGTAGAATCCCACACACGAATCATGAGATCGTTTGCGGCGGATGTGATATGCCGCCCGTCCGGCGAGAATGCAACAGGTCGGGCTGACTCGGAATCCGGCCCGATGTGTCCGCCCACTAAGACCTGTCCTGTTGTGGCATCCCACACGCAAATCGTGCCATCGTCTGAGGCGGATGCGATACGCTGACCGTCCGGCGAGAATGCAATACACTTGGCCAGATAGGTGTGTGGAGTAAATGATCCCGCAACCTGTCCTGTCGTAACATCCAACACGCGAACCGCGCGATCAATTGACATACACGCGATGCGCTTCCCGTCCGGCGACAGTACAACATCAATATAAAACGTAGGCCCAGTAAACGGGCCTGCTACGACTTGTCCTGTTGTGGCGTCCCACACGCGAACCTTGCCACCAGATGAGGGCGATGCGATACGCTGCCCGTCCTGTGACAATTCAAGTGAAATGGCGAAATAGGTGGGTCCAAGAAACGGGCGCGCTACGACCTGTCCTGTAGTGGCATCCCACACGCAAACTGTGGAATCGGATGAAGCCGATGCGATTCGCTGCCCGTCCGGCAAGAATGCAATGGAAAAAACCGCATCGGTGTGCCCAGTAAATGGGCCTGCCACGATTTGACCTGTGGTGGCATCCCACACGTAAATCATGCGATCGGACGCCGCAGATGCGATACGCTGCCCGTCTGGCGAGAATGCAACAGAAAGGATCGAACCTGTGTGTCCAGTGAAAGAGCCCGCTACAGCCTGTCCTGACGTGGCATTCGAAATGCGAATCGTTCCGAGTCCATCGGAAAAGGTGGATGCGATACGCTGTCCGTCTGGCGAGAGTGAAAGAGAACAAACCAAAGCTCCGTGTCCAGTAAATGGGCCAGCTACGGCCCGTCCTGTGGTGGCATCCCATATGCGAATCGTGGAATCGTATGAGGCGGATGCAATACGCTGCCCATCCGGTGACGATGCAACAGAATGTAGAGAAGAACCATGATAGTTACCACTGGCAGTGGTAAATGGGCCTGCTACGACCTGTCCTGTTGTGGCATCCCACACGCGAATCGTGCCACCGAACGAGGCCGATGAGATCCGCTGCCCGTCCAATGAGTATGCAACACATGCGACCGAATCAGTGTGTCCAATAAATGGGCCTGCTACGGCCTGTCCTGTTGTGGCATCCCATACGCGAATCGTGAGATCGTCTGAGGCGGATGCGATATGCCGCCCATCCGGCGAGAATGCAACAGATCGGACCGAACTTATGTGTCCAGTAAATGGGTCCGCTACAACCTGTCCTGTCGAGGCATTCCACACGCGAACCGTGTGATCTCCCGAGGCTGAAGCGATATGCTTCCCGTCCGGCGAGAATGCAACAGAAGAGACTGCATTGGTGTGTCCAATAAACGGGCCTGCAACGACCTGTCCTGTTGCGACAACCCACACCCTAATTGTGCTATCCAACGAGGCAGCTGCAATACACTGTCCATCCGGCGAGAATGCAACAGAAAAGATGTGCACGGTGTGTCCAGTAAATGGGCCTGCTAAGATTTGTCCTGTTGTGGCATCCAACATCCAAATCGTGTGATCTCCCAAGACCGATGCGATACACCGCCCGTCCGGTGAGAAAGCAACAGAATAGGGCATTCCGCCGTGTCCCTGGATCGTCATCTCCGATGATGGCCAATGAGACAACTGCCCACGTTCCAGGGTCAAGGTGTGAGGAAATTGGTGAATGTATTGATTTAGGGTTTGGGAAGAGTTTGGTGCAAAGGGGAGCGCAGAGATATAGATGTGCGGAGCGCTCCTTGCCACCACCATTCCGAAATACCGCACAAATAAAGACGCATCATGGACCAATGCCAATAAATTCTTCACCTCCATTTGCGATCCCTATTGCGATTTTACGCAGAAGTCACTATATGCCATATTGCATTATGTGATGTACCTACCTCACGCCGCAACCATATCAACGAAGATGACAATGCTGGTGAAGCAAGGCCGACCCTGTTCTTGACGCTAAGCACTTCCAACCAGAACAGAAATTTTGTCTCGAAGAGCGATTGCAGTTTCTTGAAGATGTCCTTATCGAAGCCAAGATGCTTCAAATGGTCATCCCAGCAGATACAGGCATACGACAGAGCAGGTGGTATATGTTCGGCGATCCGGGCTTCAAGGTCAGGAATGTCGCTGTTGGCCAGATACGACGATTCGAGTTTGCAGATGTTGAATTCGAGGCTATCAAGCATTAAGCCAAGACATGAATGTGCCAATTGTCGGTGGGCATCCGCAAGATCCACATAAAACACATTGCTCGTCTTATTCGTCAGAAAGTCACGGAATGATGTATGAAGAGGGAGGATGGGACGTGTTTGATCAGACGAAGTTGCGTTACTCAGCAGAGAGCCGAGGTAACTGAGGATTTCAAGAACAAGGACGGGGTCAGAATCTTCGGGGTCATCAACAGGTGCATGCTGTCGCAGAGCAATTAAGGAGTCGATGGAGAGAGGTTCAGTTGCAGCAAGAAGCTGTCCCATGATGGATCGAAATAGGATCTGTGCTTCGTCCGATTTGATGTACTCCTTGAGAACCTCTTCGTACAAGTTGTCCAACAAACCTTCCCCATTGTGGCCTCGAGTGTGTCCTAACAAGCGCTGTACGCGCTTTTTCATGCTTAGGCCAAGACTAGCAGGGCTATTTATGAACCCGGATGCAACGGCCGCCCACTGGAACAGGCCCTCTGCAGCCTTCGCTAATTCGTCACCATGGTCCTTGAATACGTCCTCAGGAAGCTCGTTTCGGAGATACACGCCAATATCTTGCTCCGTGTTGGCAGCCAGTTGAACGTCATCCATATAGAGGGTACGGGCGGACTGTGTGTTGGCAAACGCAGGTTCGATACCATTCTCCGGCCTCGAGGTGATCAATACGCGGAAATTTGGTGGGAGCTCGATAAGACGTTGAGCAAGAAAAGTGTGTAGTCCATTTTTGCCGGTTGTGACACCACTCTCATCCAACGCATCGACGACGATAAGAATAGGTCCGGGAAGTGGCAGGTTCTTGAGCGGTTCGATGAGGAGGCTTTCGAAAAGTGTACGATAGTCGCGGGTGCTACGAAGAGACGAATTATCTTTAATCACTTTCCCGAGAGCGAGTTTGAAGGTAGGGTAATGATCAGCAAGATCGCGAGCAACTGTCGTGAATAGTTGGTAAGATTCATCTTTGGATTGTTCTTTCCGCATAAAAGCAAAGTATGAGCTGAGACATTTCTTGTCGAACCGACGCGCGACCTCATGCGCAATCGACGATTTTCCCATCCCGGCCTGGCCGAGGAGAATAAGCGCACGTTCGGATTCGGGATTGTTGATCCATTTGACGACATAATCCAAGAAAGCCTCACGGGTGCCCGGAAGACAGCGCCTCTCATCGCCGAATCGCCACCCTCCCTTATAGGGGATTTCTCTTATTTTTGCGTCCAATTCTGTGTCTCTTGTGAGATCGACAGTCAGGCGGTGATGTGGTCATCGAAATTACGCACCAGTTTCTAACGTCTGGTTTGACATGTCTTCTAGCTGCGCATTCGCTCTACTCATATCCGCCCGCAGTTGACTCACGTCGACCTGCGTTTGAAGGACAGTGGCCTCAATGGTGACAGTCGCGTGTGCGAGGAATTCCTGCCGTAGTTGGGAGAGGGTGATGCGGTAGTCATCGACTTTTTCGTCAACTTGGCCGCCAATATTCTTCCACGTCCGCTTCCCTAAACGCCACAAGTTAACAACGAGCAACGATTTGAGAGAAGTCAAGACGACGTACCGACTTGCACATCCTTCGCATATGATTCAATAAATTCGGCAGATTTGGAGACGCACTGCAGCATCTCGTCAAGGATTTTTGCTTGCTTAGACGCCGGCTGGATGTTCCTCAAAATGTCCGCCTCCTTTGCGAACTCAAAGGCATCCCGTATCGCTTTGAGTAGTGTTCGGATATTGTCATCACGCTGAAATTGGTCTAACAAAGTCTGGTGACGAAGTGAGAAAGTGAGTGTTCTGCCGAGGCAAGGACACCCACCTCAGGGATCTTTGAGAGCAGACCCCATGCTAACTTGGCGTAAGGGTTCAGCTGAGGGACGCTCAGAAAAGGATGGAGAGAAAAAAATAGTGGCCATACTTCTAGGATTGGACTGACGGTGTCCATCACCCGCTTGATAATGTTAACGGTATTCTTCCATGATCTCACAGTATCCATGGCTTCCTCGGCGTGATCAAGAGTACGTGACATCTCCTTCTGGCTGTCCATTTCTGTTCTCGAAGGAGTACCGCCTCCATCGGGAAGGTCGACCGTATGAGATAAAGGAGATGGGACGGTAAGGGCTATGGGTTGCAGGGTAGTATTGGCCTGAACAGTGGGACGCGCAGCACCTTCGGTGACAGGGCCATCCGGATCAGTAGTTGTGGTAGGGTTCGAGGTGTTGGCGGCCATGGTCATAGATGAACTCGCATCTGTTGATACGGTGATCGTTAAGTAGGGTGCGGCCGACTCCGCTGGAAGTCCAGCGTGTTCGTTAACATTGCCAAATACAATTTCAAGTTCTGACATGTAGAATGCTCAGCCTAACGCATGGGTAAGGATTCTAAAAAAAAGAAGACGAACCGCATTGGGGTTCACAGGTTATGCTCTTCGTTCCAACAAGGATGTCGTTCCGCATGATCCTTTTCGCATAAAGGGATATTTTAACACGGGAGTTTGGTTGTACAACGCTGTAGGAGACTCAGTTGTGAGAAGAAACGAAGATAGAACATTTCTCACAAAGAATCGGTTTCTTCGTTCCATTCTACACGATTCCCCACGCTCTGCACAGATCGTGTCTTCCAAGTTTTCGCCGCTCCATCTGTCACAGTAACATAAAACTTTTTGCTCCCAAGGGGTGGAAGGTTCTGCGCTCTGAGAACTGAAGGGAAGTTCAGTCCTTATCAGAGCATGATAATAAAGATACGGACCAGAGATTTTGAGCGAGCTCACTTGCGCCTCGGAGATTGGACTGCAGTAACGGTTAATAACGGGAGAGACCGTGCGCAAAAATATATTTTACGGATTTGGGTGCATCTTGGTGCTTTCGTATCTATTACAAGTACTCGGGAGGAGCAAAGGTCAGATCGATCAGATGGATGAGAGGGGCTGGAATCCGTATTTTGTCAAATAAAGGTACTTCCCCATCTGGACAGACGTTCCACGTGCATGCGCGCCTTGTCTTCTTCCCGCTTGACCACTGGCTTATGGCAGAGGCCCAGGATTCAGAAGCGTTTACAGCAGTAGTGAGCGAATTGTTAAAGCGACCTGTACAGAGATGGTAGTGATCGCTATTTGGTAAGTTAGGCACCTGCCGCGGAAGTTAGCTCTAAGCCTCTAACAGACACCACTTCTCAAAAAGGGGAAACGAATAGATAGACAGTCTCTTTCTGAAAAGGCATAAAGGTACGGTAGATATCTTATAGGACGAATGAATCACTCACGCATTTTCTGACTAAACGTCGTTGTTCTTTTCGTTCTTGCCTGCTGCTGGTTTCACGTTCGGTTAGGGCTTGCAAATGATCTTCCTTTTCTCTCCTTTCAAGTTCTATTGGGGGATGCAGTGATGGGCGTGGTAACAGACAATTATCGATGCTGATTACTCCACGTCTTAATGACGATGCCACGTTGCGGTCTACGCGTTACACGTTGTCGAATGGCCGCCCCGACTTCAACAATAAAATTGACTCCGATCGGCCTGATTCAGACTCACCTCAATAACTCCTTTTTTTTTCGACGCCACCCATCGATAAGGAGTCGTTTCGATTAAACAGAGGAGGTATAAAGATACGATATAATAAAGACAATGAAGCCTACCTTAAAAGTGATCGATTGAACTAACCACTATATAAATAGTCCTTTGTTCCAATCTTACTACAAGCTATCCGGCCTAGCCATGGACAATGCTAACGTTGCAGAGCAAATCCTTGTGGAGGCTGATACATCAACCCCCAACTTTGTTGCTCCGACTCGGAGTAAACCTCCGTCGGAGCATAGGATAACTGCGACGCTCTTTCTTCCTCGTCATCATTATCGCATTCCATCACCGTGGACTCGGACTCGGACATCTCCGATTCAGAGTCGTCGTTGATCGTACCCTCCTTCATCTTTTGTTCGATCAACTTGTCCTCCTCGTCCGCCTGGCGGTCCAAGTTCTCTGCCCGCTGCCTCAGCGCCCAAGCCTCCATCCTCAACCGCTTAACCTTCTGTTCACGGAAGATACACTTTGAATCCCGACGCTGCTGCAGCTCTACTTTTAGCCGTGCAGCTTCCACGTCAGCGTTGGTATCCTGACCAGACCGGATGGAACGGCGGCGGTTCTCCCCGCCCGCGTCCGAAGACGCAGTCGACCCCCCCTGCAGCCCCCATGACTGGCTGCCTTCCATCCCATTCCTGGGTTTTGGGATGTGGGGGGTGGAGGGGGGTACACTGTGTGTTGGATGCGGAGCGCGTAGCTCCGCGCCGTCAGTGTCTGAGGGAAAGTGGCATCAGTGCTTTGCATAAGATCTCAGTCCGGACTCAAACGCACTTTCTGACGGATCCATATCTATGTCCTTTCTGCCTGGATGCTGTGTAGACGGGAGGGGACGCGGTGTGGAAGGTACCACGAACGACTCGTCGAACGATCCGAACACTGGCCCGAAGCTAACTTGGTCGCAATGTTCCACCTTGGCCTTGTCTTTAGAGCGAAGGTTATATCCATGGGTGTTGGGGCTAGTCATGTTGCAAAAGGACTCGGAAATAGAGATGATGAGGAGAAAGAGGGCTTTAAAGATAAACAAGAATCGAAACGTTGGTGGGTGTTGGTGCAGATGTCTGTTGCCCGAGTGCCAGCTTTATGTATTCACAATCGGTCCCATTTCGCTTATTTTTATTGGTCACGGCTATTCTGTCATTTGTGGACGCGTGGTGCACCCAGAGATTTGTGTCTTTTACTTTGACTAACTTGGAAGTGGTCCAAAACGCCACATTTTCCCAAGCGAGACAAGGGAACTGAAGACCCAGTGCGTCTTGTGTGAGGTGTAAGTGGTACTCCTGTTCATGTCATATTTCTCAATGACGACGTTGAAGTCGTCTTTATGCCGCGTTGACGCGCTGTAGTACTTGGCCTTAAGTTAGCTCTGTAGAGTCTGCCAGTGCTCCCCCCCGCCACACAATAATGAGAAAAGCGCACAAAGGATCTGAACCTGCTTGTGGCACGCACTGATCCGAGACAATTAAAAATCGCCACAAAAGCATCAAAACCCCCCTTGCGCGTGTTGATGCCAACCGAATGGGCGTCCAGATAGTATCTCCATCGCCCCAGGGTTCGATGTCCACACCAAAAAAAGTGGGGGAGACTTCTAGACACGACTGAATGAGGGATGGGTAACGGGGTAACGGGCCAGAGTACTTGGACGACTTCAAAGCAGGTGCCACACCATGAGGCGAGCATGATCTTGCCCATCACGTCGGACTCGAGCGCCTTGAGCTCTTCTTCGCTTGTTCTATTTGGTTCATGAATCCGCCATGAAATGACATTTGCGGACTTTTTTCATTGAGGGGACGTCATTACTAACGCCACAGCTCTAAAATTTCACCTTCGGATCTGGTACCTTACGTGCCTTTCCTCATCTTTCTCGTCCATATCTCTCATCTCAGACCATGTATTGTAGTCAAAGTGAAACAGCCCAAGAACTGAATGAACAGACAAAAATAAGCCTTCCCTCAGTCCAACCATGACCGAAACAAAACTGAAGGCACAACAGTTTGGTTCCGAGCTGCAAATCAGGCGGTCAGTAACTGCATATTAGATGAATGTATACACGAAAACGGGGGGCATGTGAATACCGAGTTCCCGTCAACATACCCTCAGCGTCCTTGAGAAGAAATAGGCTTCGGCCGGGACCTGACGTCAAGGGCTGGCTCATAGGACCACAATCCGCGGATGCAGGCGACCATGAACAAAATTCCGAATACTCCACAGATGGCCTTGTTGAGAAAAGGGAACGAGCGCATGATAGCTCCAGTGAAGAACAGGCACAATGCAATATACAGTAATCCTGGGATGCCAATCTCGAGCAACCAGGGTACTCCCCGCCGTTCCATACGTTCGTTCCACACCATGCGCGCAATCATTCGATCGCGTGGGCTGGCGTCCTGAGGGGGAGAGCGGCTCTCGAAGCGACCGACCCAGCGTAGGGCGAGGTCTGAGAGGAGCGTGCAAATGAGAGTCGTGCAGAGGCCAGCGAGGAAGGCGGTGTTGGAGTGGATGAAGGGAGCATCGGCCTCAAAGAAGAGGCTGACGATGGGGGAGAACGGAGTATTCCTGCCCTTACGGGCGATATGTCTGGCGCGAATCTTGGCTATTAAGCCCGGATGGGTTGCTTTTGTTCTGCGATAGAGCTCGATTGCGGTACAGAGAATAAGAACGGAGAGAACGTTCGCCTGGGGAGAACGAAAGTGAGCGAGAGTATTAATGGTCAGGGTGTGATAACATACCACGACAAATGTCACACCTAACCCTGCCCTCCAGCGCTCATGGACCTGGCGATCACGCTTCTCTAGGACTGTGTCACCAAGTATCCAAATTGGCTGGTAATCATCAGTTTCGCCTGGCAATGTTAGTGTGACCCTTAAACTATTTTAGCAAGACTTACTTGGTAATACAACGTTCGGTCTATCCGATCTACTCGCAGTGTTCGTCCTCGTATTGGAGTAAGTCGCATGTACGCGCCCAATGTCACTTGGACCGTTTACCGAACTTCTGACACCCTCAGTCATCTCAGCCTCTGAAAGTTCTTCATCCTCGACGTCCGAGTCAGGGATGGGGATGAGTAGAGGACATGTTTCCGGCGTGGCGCCACACGCAGACGAACTGGCAGGAAGTTCCTCATATTCACGATTCGACCCTGTTTCCTGAGAGCCATCCTCTGAACTTGAAGCAATAGGAGTGATCGGACTGACTAGAGACTGGACAAAAGGAGATGTATGCGCGCCTTCCGGTATCCCAGGGGCTTCAACTTGCTCAGACTGAAAGGCGTCGGGTGACAGATTCTCGTTGAGTGGCTCAGGTTGAGTGTCGGATGGCAGATGGTTAGAATCCGAGTCAGAAGGCTGGTCTGGCATCGAGTTTTCTTCCATGTGAGGGGCGGCGGCGGGGGGTTGTATGAGGGTAGGGGATACAGAAGTGGGTCGTAGGTCTGAAATTTCTTGGGGCGCAGCATAGGGAGGGGGTGGTTGGTCGGACATGGGGCGACGTGTCTCTGTTCAGGTTGTAGTTGTGGAGAACATGACCGCCAGTCTCGCACGGCCCGGGCCAACTTGTGATTTCGGGCGCTCGGAATGACACTCATACTCTTCCCATCACCATCCTTCTCGTGTTCACGCCCATTGATATTCGCAATAACCCCCCCACCACCGTCACTGCCGTCGTTCTCTTAGCCCCATCCGAGCCCGCCAAGCCCGCCACGTATACAGCTTCACGCTGCCAAGGTGGGTTCTAGGTATAGCAACAATGAGCGCACGCCCGAGCTGCTCCTTCCTGTATCTCCTGCCGTTGCTGCCGAACTTGAGGTGGCACCGGCACCGATCTACAATCAGCATCATCGATATCGTCATTCTCCAAGTCGTCGTCGTAATCGCTGCCTTGCTTGTCAGCGTATCCACATACAGCCTCTGCTTGCGCAATTTGGTGCGTGCTCTCCCAGGACTTCAAAATCTTTCTCGCATCTCGAACGGTTTGGCACATTGTTATCATGGAGAGCAGGGATGATACCACGATGGAGTGCTTAAGCAGCACAACCATGTTCTGTGGCACCAATAAGTGTAGTGTGAGACAGGAAGGGGACCTGGCTTGTGATGCATGTGCGGTGAAATACCGGATGTGAAGCAGAACAGAGCTGATGCTGCTCCGGAGTGTTGGTGTACCCACAGAGTCGCATAACAATGCGCTCCCTTCTCCAGAGAGGCGCAACACTGGCATCAGAGATCGGTAGAACTCGAACACCCCCCGAAAAGCCACCTTGGCTACGCTATCCGTTGATTATGTGCTATCAAAAGGGATCGATGATCGAAGGGCATTTGTGCATTGAGCCTGGCCCATGACATCGATAAGATTCTCGACGACTTGTAGTACGGGACAAGGTTCAGGAACAGGGAGTACACGCGGTGACAGTAGCTATGAAAGCCAGCGGGAGGGGTATGGCACGAGTTGGCGGGCGCACGTTCTCTTTTATCGCCAGCAGCTAAACAGAATACAAGCTCAAGATTGGTGCTGAAGCAATGATTATCTGTCTGAGGTACAAATAAGACCGTTCACTGCTTTGTCAATGACTGAGCGTTCGCTGTAGAAAGGTTGAGGGCAGCCAACTCTAAAATTCCCTTACCACAGTCCCATGGGACAAACACCCCAGCCACAACTGAGTTCAACCAATGTTATGCGGCCGCAGTTGATCCGCCGTGATACATACAGTGAGTCCGTGACTATGATCTTCGGTGGAAACAACCGTAAAAACTGTATCACGAGGGTTGGAATCGTTGGAGTACAACGCGAAGTCGAAGTTATGACTCGATATGCGAGGCAATGCCGTCATACTTCTATATTGTTAGCCCAAGCCCTAGCTGAGGTGCTTTGCCGATGGGACCCGACGAATAACCTCGTACTAGGGCTCGTCACCATTGGGGCCATATATATGGACCATGATATCGAACGCAGTTACGCAAATTTCTCAACGGTTCAGGCAATTTTCACCAGAATAAAACAAAAGGTTTGGTACTAGTAGGGGCTAGGGTAAAAACGTGGGACTCCATCGGCTAGCCGATGTGCGGAAACAGCATGGTGTGATACGTGTAGAATCGCCCCACGCTGGTACTACTAGACAAGCTCCGCTGTGCTGCCACTGCGGGCTCAAAGAGCCTCAGATAATCCGGCCCTCCAGCGAATCCCTGACTTGGATCCAACATCGGCAACCATTAGTATGTCATGTTGGCTTTGTTGATCCAAGCTCGCGAGGTAAGGGTTCACGATTGGCATCAGACGCACAAGGTTCATATCCGAGACTTTATATACTACAGTCCGGCACCTATCGCCATCCACACTTACGTTTATCAGAGCCCATCTTGACTGTAGGCGGTGACCTCCTGTCTCGCCATGCCAGTTAGCGAGGCCTTCTACTCTCTCATGCGAGACTTCCGCAAACGCGTCATTAGAATCGGACGCACATATCGAGGACAGTCCATCGCCCTCATCACGATCTGCCGTCACCTGGCCGAGAACTATGCAAATCCGAGGGACGATGATGTTCAAACGTATGGTTCAGAGTCCTTTTCGAGCTCTTGCATGCCACTTAGCACTCTACTAGCATTTTATCACTCGCGGACAGTACGTTACTCGCAGCAGAGAAGGCTGGGAACAGCAAGACTCCCGAAGCTGACTCTGCTTTCAAGTCCATTCGGACTCGACTAGAAGGACACCCTATGGACACACACGACGGTCAGAAGCTGCTCAGCGCGTTTGAAAAAGCTTGTTCGAAAGATAAAGCGACCATGGCAAGAATCAAGGCAGCCAATGAGAAGTCTTCGCCTACCGTAAGCATCTTCTACATTCTAATTTCAAGATCGCTGATGTTTGGCTACCAGCCCATAGCTGGGCCACGCAAGAAAGTACATTTTGTTATTCTCAGATCATGGCGCTGGGACCCACCTCCGACCGTCATCAAAGGTATCCTCTTTTCACCTGCGCACTCCAACATTCTATCATTTAAAGAGAGCTTTTAGAGGAACTAGACGATCCTACTACTATTCCACAAATTTTATGGATTCTCCACAACAAAAAGGGCGAAAAGCGAATCACCTTGAAGGACAATCCACATTTCTATCTTAAACTCCCATCAAAGGGTTTCGAGTCGGAATTTGATAGCTGGAAGGACGGCAGGGGCTTTCATCGGGACCCATTAACTCACATTGGACCCGATCTGGAGCAAAACGGAACTGTCTATGTCATCCTGGATAGGTCCTCTCGACTTTACCTTGATGTCGCCGAAACCCGCGTATTCGGTAATCTGTGGCATCCTCGGAAAAAGATCATTCTGAAAGGTATGAATGGGGTTTCGTTTCCTAGTTTTTCTCTTACGTTTGCCAACCCGTGGGGTGTTTATTATAAGATATCTGCGGCGTTTTGGATTCGGAGGACAACCTTCGACCAGGAATCGAGGGAGAGTCTCTGGACTTTTGGTACCGAACGTCTCCCAATCTTGGCGGTACGCCTGCGCCGTCAGGCAGGTCGTCCAACCACTATGGTTCCGATGATGATCGTCAAATCAAAGACACACGATTTGGGAATTGGCGTACTCTGGTCCACGCAGCGGTCAAATCTCAGGATATCGATCTCATGATTCGGGCCAAACATTCCAAGCCTGCACTTCCAGAGGACTCGGAATGGGTGAGTCTTTGCAGCCTGGATCATTCATTTTGTCTTAAAAACGTTTTTTGTCCTTTGGTTCAGACATTGCTTCCTTCGTCAGGGTCCGACTCTGTGCGGCAGAGATCGGTGGAACTTGAACACCCCCAGAAAAGTCACCACATCCCAACATCTGAGAAGGCCGCGGCGTCCGACTCAGGCCAGGATCTCAGCTCCTCCAGTGTCGTCGCCAATAGCAAACCTGTTGCCACTTCAACAACAACTTTGGTCAACGTGTCAGTTAATATATCGCCCGCAGTCCTTGTCGTTGCCACGGCCACTACTGGCTACCCTTTGCCCCCGAACGGTACCGGAGATACAAAACCCGATGACTTTAACGCATCCAATAACCCACTAGCATCGGATCTCCCAAAGGGACAAGGATCTGAGCCGTTGCGGCCAACGATACCCAGTACAGCCTCGGGCCAGGATACTAGTACTTCCCCTTCTGGGAAGCAAACCAACGAGATATCAACAAACGCCTCTGCAGCACAATCCCTACCTCCTCCGCCTCTAACGCGACCGCCACCACAACGCACTGTGTTAAAACCGAAGCCGGCACCCCAGAGGGGTTGGTTCCAAAGCCTCAGAGACATGTACGAGGGAAAAGGAAATGGTAGCTAGCAACAACCACGCGAGTCGTGACCGCAGTAACGCGTTTTCCTTGCCTTGTCATCCGTTACCATATGCGTCTCGCGAACCGCAGCATGTACTCAGCTAAACAACCCACTAATTGTATACGGCAACGAGGTAATTTATTGTTTAATTACATCCTTAAACACAAACGGCAGTAGCAAATAGCACGGGAAAATTGATCTGGCGAGTGAGTCGGTTCCGCTCTCAACAAGATCAGGCTATCCGGGTCGGAGCGGGATGGAGTACTATTGCGTTCCTTCATAGGCGGCACGAAAACGAACCCGGCGTCACGGAAAGGGCTCTGATTGGTAGTTGTGGCAAATGACCACGCTGTCACCTCCCCGGGAGTGCGAGGCTGAACGCGGCAATGAAACATGTCAATTGATCGGCATGGAAGTCGACGGCACCCACTTAGTACAGGTACACACCAACCGCCGGGTGGTGCGGCAATGTCACGTTATTGTATGTCGTACCTGGTGTGACAGAATAACAGCATTTACCTATGTGTAGCAACGCCAACGCATGGACCTATTGTATGTATCAATGGCGCGTTGCGCCGGTGACAGGCTCATCGACACCGTCTCCGGGCGGGCGCGAGTATCGTCAGGGGTGGGCGACTACCCCCTAAGTCTAAAGGGCCCGGGAATTCCGCGAACAACGTGGAAAGTGGGCTGTGGCCCTTTATGCTCGTCGAGAGGGGGATATAATAAAAGGCATGCTAGGCAACCGAGCGATATTGTGTTGGAGCAGGCATGGAAAGAGACCAAAAATAAAAACTCACTAGTCACTACCCCTAACCCCCTTCTTCAAGTTGAACGTTAACAATCCCGAAGAACAGGAGTTCAGCGCCAATACAGTAGCTCTCACATCGGTACCGTGAGTGGGGTGTGATGGTGGTGGTAGAGTGGAGGTGGCAGCGAGGCGACGGATAAATATTCACTCCGGGCTCGATTTGCATCCTCGGAAATCATGGACCTGGACCATACTCATCAGAGAAAAAGTAGATGGTATATGCCTATAGGCAATGTCGGATTTGCGATGGGAAGAATCGAATGTTTGAGCACGCAACATTACAGAAATATACCTCAAGAATGTCGCTTCCGAGCCGAGGGGACACAGAGATCACTGGTGACGCGTCTTGCCGCGTGCCGACCTCGAGGCTCGGGTGGTTCCGTCTTGTTGTTAGCTCCCTCGCTAGCCTCACTCGTACGCCCTCTTGCTTTTTACTTCTTATGTGATTATATCCGATTTCTTTTAAAATGTCACTCAATCTTACATTTGCCTTGCTGCTCTAATTGTCGTCATCTCCGTGGTCTCCAGATGCTTGTAAAAGCATTCACCCATCACGGACTACTATATATAGGCACAACCACAACGATTTCTGGTATATCGCTTGTCAATACAGTGATTGCCATTCTTACCAGCAAAACTGGAGCCCCTTTTCCCTGCATTCTGCTTCGTTCTTGCGGAATTCGGCGCTGACATACAGTTACTCGTGGGGCACGAATGGTTCTAAGGCCACCTGCCACATCCTGGCGTGGTCAGCACAGCCTACTGTGGCTGTCGATCTCTGCGCATACATGCTCCCTGTGTGCCCTTGGACTTTTATTTTTGAACCCTCTGGTCGTGCTATCACGTCCACCTTGCGGCAAATTCTCACCTGAGCAGCGATGGACGATGCTTTACACGTGTTTTTAGCACTATGTCAACCACGGCTAGTACATGAGAGCCCGAGTCGTCGAATAATCCAGCGCATGAATTTCGTTTGCGCTCGCCTCGCATTACACATAACCTACGGCAACCTCGGTACACCAGCTGAACCCACATGAAGTCCTCAAGGGGAGCATGTGTGCTTGCTGGCCCGGCTTCTGGATTCAGTGAACCCCTTCGGATCCAATTCCTCGATCTCCCGGTGCGTTTCAGCACTGGCTTGGCATGAAAATTGTGTGACCCACCCCCTTAGCAAAAGGTTTCCAAAGGCTTGAGCCTATGATAGTCATAGTCAATGACATTTAACACGTCAGTGGCAACTTGATGCCGACACTTTGCAGGCCTCAAGGCTAGCAGCTGTTGCGCCACGTGCTGGGCTCGCGTTGCGGCCCGGCTTGACATCTGTCAATAGATGGACGAAAGCTACAAATATGCACCGGTGACTAGCAATTGGCTCCATTTTTCATCAAGAACCCCCGTCTGAACAGCGTTCCAGATGTTCATGGCTAACATGAGCAACGTTTTGTTATGGTAGCGTGCCTCCGCGGAGTGTTCGCATCGTGTAGTCTGACTGGAGTTGACTTGATGTCAACACGTCATTCCAAACAGGGGATGACGCCCTTTCATCCTCTCTAGACCACCACCCCTCACCATCGGCAGTGCAGTGAAGAAAAAAAGCCTCACTGCTTCTGCGAGGGAATCGCGATTGGCTTCTGCAGGGTAGTATAAGTACGTTAGGTGTGTGAATGGATCGTCAACCTAATCCCATCTCAGATTGTCCTTGCATCAACTAGACAGGCTCTAAGGCATGTATCGGAGAACCAACGTCGCTTGTGAGTAGTCATACATCACGTGATCTCGGTACTTGACACATCTTCAGACGAACTTCCATCCACGGTCAAGTCATTGAATGACAGTTGGCTGACAACTTATCAGTGTTCAGCCATTCTGGTGCGGGTCATTTACGTAGCATATACAGCTTCACTGAATTCGTTAACCTATCATCAGGCGGCGCTCTTTGCCCTCCTCGAGGTCCATTTCCTCTCCTTTGTCAAAAACGACGCGAATTTCCAGAACCATCATATCGGACATCCGGCCAGACACGCGCTCTTGATATTCACCTATTGCGCGCTATTCTTCTGCATCAGCGGAGCGGTCAGCGGACTGATCCTAACTGACGAATTTGGAGAGCTTCCGGTGAGAGCCTCAAGGAAAAGTGATCCCATTCAACACGGATTGTTCGATAGTGGAACATTGGATCTCCTTCAAAGTTATGGCGCTAGGCAATCGTCCGTTTGGGTCATGTTTCACTGTAAGTTTGTTCCGCGTTTTTTTTTCTTTCCCCAACTCATCACGGATCAAATATTTTAGGGCTGTTCTCTCTCGTCGCCGGCGTCGTTTCTCTGTTCACACAATTGTTTTTATATATTTGGCTCGAAGAGTCAAAGTCCGTTAAAATCACGCTTTCAATCATTGGATTTTACGCCGTGCTGCCTTTCCTTCACATCATACCCCGTCCGTGGCGCAGCAAGAAACGCCGTAGCATTGCTAGCAGCAATTGATTCGGCATGGTTATAATTAGTTACTACTCATTAATCGTGATGATCTTAGATCATATATCCACCCTAACGTATCTCCTATTTCACCTGGACACAACCCCTCGAACTAAATAGGTGTTCTGGCAACACACTCTTACTCATACTGTATCTATGCTCACGCCATATGATAATACAGCGCCACGCCCATAATGAGTTTGATTTAATGACAAGTCATTACTATGTGCGGAGCGACATCATGATATCAAGTCTTCCGCCAACTATTTAAGGCTAGAGCGACGTTTCCTTGATCGCGTCTTGGGCATCTGATAGCTCATATCCCATGTATTTAACGCGGGAAGTGAATCGACGGTCACAGGACATGGCATCACGGGAACGGAACGCCCTCAACGATCGATGGTGGGGATGATACCTCGCAGATGAGGCGGAACAAGATCCGATGGTATTTTTGCAATTTGGTCGACTGGCGCACGCTTCGCCAAGGCTATCAGGTTCATTCGGAGCTCAGTTACCATGTCTTGTTCCTTGTCAACCGTCTCTTCTTCAAATTTGACAACATCCGTTCCTGTGGTTGTTGACGCAGCTTCGGCGCGCTGTGTATACAGCTCGTGTAACTGTTCGAGAATATGTGCAGCGTGGTCGAGCGCACGGGACAACACGGCAGAGTCCTCATTCGTTCCAGCCCCCGCCCATACATTTTCCGCATCGAAAAGTTCGTTCGGGGCCGAAATGAGGGAGCCGAGGTCGAGTGGTGTTTGGGGCAGGGGGATAAACGGAGGTTCTGAGAGGGGAATTACAGGTGGTTTCTGGTCCACCACCTTTGATGACCCTTTTAATGTAGCCTCGATTATGCGATGGTGGCGATCTGTGAGTTCATCGATGAGCGTCGCATCGACATACCCTGCAAGAGTAGGATTGGGGTCCTGATCGTTGGCGGCGGAGCTTGGTGTGAGGAACTCGGCCACACTACGCACGTAGGCTAACCCATCGAAGCCTCCAAACACGACTTCCCTCAGCCAACTTTGAGCCGCTATCGCCCGGTCGACCGAGGTTTCCGAGCATAGGGCACTCTCCAACTTTGTGTGCAGTACGTCGAATAATCGTTCCTGCGTTCCTAAAACCTCGGCCGCCCCGGTCCCTCCTAGGGATGAATTA